>CM076258.1:338816-444865 GCA_038380765.1 Odontothrips loti | reverse complement strand
AGACGCCCGCCCACGCCCAGAGGGAGATGCCGGACGACATGACGCAGGGACTGTACACCGCCAAGGAGGCGAGACAATTTAGGGATAAATGTGACGAGATAATTGAGGACCAATAAATTTGTTGAAAAGAAAAACTACCGTGTACCTTACCCCGAAAGAGAAAAGAAAGAGAAAGAGAGAAAGAGCTAGAGAGAAGTGGCGTGAGAGAGAAACACACAAAGAGAGGCGAAGAAGAAAAAAAAAGAAAAAAAAAGAAAAAAACACACACACGAAAGAGAGAGAGGTGGAGTGAAAGAGAAAAGAGAAAGAGAGAGGCACAAGACACTGCCGCCACACACGAGCTGACGCAGCGATCGAACACGCAAATACACACGGGGCGCCCAAACGCAAAAGAGCGAAGTCACATCGACAGTTGCCATCGAACCGCAGCCGAGACAGCAGAGACACCAGAAAACATACCGGACGAAAGGAGAAAATGGATAAGACCTCAGCACAGTCCAAAAGGTAAGTGGCAGTGATAAACAGCCAGAGGTAAAGGGCCGGTTCAAGGGGGGCCTGATAGGTTCCCAAGCAGCGCCCCCCCCCCCTCTGCTCCTACAAAGGATAAAGGGAGCAATGTGTAACTGTGTGTGTATGTCTTGTGCGTGAAAATAGGATGCCCATCGCGGAGCTGGCCCTCCTCGTGCCGTCGCTGATTGGCTGTGCCAGGCAGAAGGGGGCAACCTTCAAAGAATACATGCGCCTAATGCTAAAGCTGATGGACGTATGCATCAACCGATACGGGACGGCGGAAGAGGAAAAGGAAGCGTGGGGGCCAATGGTGGAAGCACTGGACGAGTGCGAAGAGAAGGGGTGGTTTCCCCCTTCCATGTCTGTCGAAGAGAGGCGGGCAGCGAGGGCTGCGGCTGCGGTGTACCTGAACCCGCCACCCATCCCGCCTAAGAAGGCGGACAAACCACGCCCCCCCATCAGGCTGTAAAAAAGATGAAAATAAATAAATAAATAAATAAATAGGAATGAAAGTGCAAAGTGTTTGATGATTGAAGTATGGACACACGATTGGAAGGCCTAAATCGCGAGATGAGACAGAATGGAGACTATTCGCAACACAAAACACAAAATTTTAGACATTGGCTTCAAAATTTAATCCGCATGTCGAACAGATTTCTGTTCAAAATCAATTGCCAGAAAATTGTCATGAGAACACCAAACACGAATGGAGAGGAAGCGAGGGCCCCAATGAGACGGAAGGCCGCCACACAAAACAGCTAGCGCTGCAGGAAAGCGGAGCAAAACGCGCACGCTCACATAGGCAGCTCGGCCAGAGGTCGGCGGTGCACACCACAGAGACGAGTATCGCGCGTGCCACAAAGCGGGTCATCGCCAATAAGGTCGAGACCGCCAATGGAGAGAATAAAATGAGACACGCAAAGAGGGTTGGACCACCAGAAAGATTAGCATTAACTAACTTTTATTAAAGGAGGGGCGTGTCACCGGGTATATGACCCGATGCTTAGAAGTGAACGCCCGGAGGTGACTAATAAGTTGCCTAACCTAACGGGCGGCCGTGCACACTAGACCATGGGGTAAAGACCCCACGCATCGCGGGGTAGAACCGCGGTGCATAGATGACTCAGCGGGCGAAGGCCCCGCAGCGCAAGGCCGAGCGCGGCCTATGCTGATGTTTGGGGAAGCGGCCGGTTGAGTGGCCTACCCACACGGCGCGCGGCGACACCGCCGGGCGGCCGCGCGTGCATGAATGCACAAACATCAGAGAGTCATGACCGCCCCCGAGGCAGGTCAGTGGTCCAGGGTGATGGCCGCACCGCGGCAGGTGTGAGACGGTCCGGATTCATGCCGGCAGTCAGTACAGAGCAGCGGAACTAGACGGTCGATTGGGAGCACACGAGTGTGCCACGGAACTGTGTAACCCGCAAGTGATTATTCCTAACCCCCTGCGAACCCCTGACGCGAGTGACACCACCCCAAGTGACCACCGGGCCCAGAGCTGGTGCAGTGAGTGAAGTGTGAACGAGCGTCCGCAGGCGGACTGTGGAATGTGGAGCACACATACTCAACCCCTACGCCAGACACCCCCGGCGTAAGGGGAATAACAACATATGTGTGACACCCCCGTCGACCACGCATTATGGAGTTCCTGGCGTGCCTTAACAACATGGTGCCCATCTTCACCGGCGAGTGCGGCTCCGCTGCGATTGAAGAGTACGTGAGTAAAGTCAAGCGGCTGGTCACCATCCTGGGGGTCGAAGCCGAGCGTCCGAGTGATTTCCTCTTGTGCACCGCAGAGGGCGTGGCGTACAAGCTGCTGGAGCGCTACTTGAAGGCCAATCCGCGAGCGTCTTTCGAACAAATGTTGACCACGCTCGTGCACGCCTGTAAACCTTCAAAGGACAGTGCGACGCTCCGACAGCAGCTCGAGAGCCGCATTCAAAAACCCTCCAAGCCACTTTGCGTAAACACCCGAGAGATTGATGAGCTCCGCTTGCAGCTGGACCCCAACATGTCTGAGGCGCGGCAAATAGACCACAACCTTACAGGCCGGGGCTCCTGTTACTAACTGCAAGACGAAGCAGTCCTCGTCCCAAATGCACCAAATACAACAGAAGGGACAGGCCAGTTGTCTTGCACCGCACGCAGAAAAATGATTAGTTGTCACAACGAATTAGTTCGTAGATTTTGACCCAAGCATCATATTTAGTTGTGAGAACTAAGGTTTCGTTAGGGCACCTAAAAGTCAGTTGCGTCAGCGAAAAGTCAGTGGCGTCAGCGAAAAGAATTTTTTTTTCACCTTTTGCCGATGCAACTGACTTTTAGTTGTCCCTACGAAATCTTTTTTCTCACAACTAAATATGGTGGTTAGGTCAAATTCTGCGAACTAATTCTTTGTGACAACAATTCATTTTCCTGCGTGCGAGTCAACAGCAATACGAGCGCTGCCCTGCAAGGACGAAGGCAGGGGGATTTTCCTCGACTTAACCAAGGAGGAGCAGACGGGAGCACCATCATGGTCCTGCGGACGCCGCCTCAATCGCAGCCCACCGGCCTCCTCCATGTTCACCGCAGGCTGAAGGCGCTAGGCTCACTCATCCGTGAAAACATCAAGGGTAACAAGCAGGCCTACCCCAGATTTCAGGTTGTAAACATTGACCAGTTGAACTCTTCTAACCTTGCAAAATTCATGCAACGCCTGGTGTTTGCTCTTGAAGAGCTTTCTGAAATCAGCCGTACGGCAACGACGGAGCGAGACTCAAAGTTTCGCTGACTGAGTGCGCAGTTGCTGCTAGAGCAGACCCTGGACGAACCATCCTTCCACCTGGCCATGTCATCGGATGACAGAAGAGTGAATGCTGAAGATATTATCCTGAAAGCTGTCCTCAAAAAAAGTTCAGGCCCACGCTACCTAGATGGACAAGGAGGATTTGTCTGCAGTTTTTACAGAGCTCCTGGAGACCTACTCCGATGGCCCCCTGCACGACGACGCTTCGCCAATATCACGGGAAATGCGGCGCCTTTGTGTGGGCCCATGAAGTGATCCTTGCTATACAATGATCCGGGAATCACTTCGTGGCGCGATGAAGCGATCTCCTCAAACACCACTGCGTTGGGGATCATTTCATCGCACCATGAAGTGATCCCCCCCTTTACATCCGCCGGGTTGGGGATCACTTCATCGCACCATAAGATGATCCCAACCGAGGGGAGATTAATTCATAGTGCGATGGAGTGATCCCCGAAACCGCAGAAGTTAGGGGGAATCATGTATTCGCGCTATGAGGTGATCGCCGACACGGCGGTGTTCAGGGGGGATCGCTTCATCGCGCCACGAAGTGATCACCCATCAAGAGGGGATCGTTTCATGGTGCCATCAAGTGACCCCCTATTCGCCTTACCCCTGCTGTACCCGTGTCGGGGATCACTTCATGGCGCGATGAAATGATTCCTCCTAACTTCTGCAATGTCGGGAATCACTTCATCGCACCATGAAGTGATCCCCCCTTTACATCCGCCGTGTCGGGGATCCCTTCATCGCATCATAAGATGATCCCCACCGAGGGGAGATCAATTCATGGTGCGATGAAGTGATCCTCGACACGGCGGATGTATAGGGGATCACTTCATGGTGCGATGAAATGATCACCGACACGGTGGTGTTAAAGGAGATCGCTTCATCGCGCCACGAAGTGATCCCCGGATCAGTGTATGGCAAGGATCACTTCATGGCCCCACACACGGTGCGCTAGTCACCCGCCGCCATCGCTGGGCCTCGACTGCAGCTGGGTCTCGTGGTGGTCGCGCTAGTTGTGACTGGCGTCAGCCTCTACGCCGGCGTCAGAGGGTGCGGTCTGGACTGGACCCCCATTGCAGTCAAACTGGCCGCAGAGTTTGTAGAGCAGCGGCTGTTTGGAAAATTCACGGTCGAGGCCACTGGGGCAGTCCCTGCACTCCTCGTTGAAACGTAGCTTCTTGGCGCTGGCCACGAGGTTGGAGCTCGTCCAGACGCAGTGTTGACACCGCATTCACGGGCGGGACCTTCGTGACGCCCCGCACGTGAGGAGCGTACCAGCGGAGCCCCACAAACATGATCCACTAACACACACCGCCCGACGCGCCCGGACCGCACTGACCCATATGAGTGTCGCAATCCCAAAACAATACTCGCGCCACCGGCCGAGAGGCGGCACTCACGGGGGTCAGCGGCGGCATGAGCGCGCGGGAACAGATCAGACTTCATCGAGCACTCGACCCGGACAGACAGGTGAGCTGAGACGACGGCTGTGGTAGTGGCGATCCGTATTCTGTATTCTGATCCATACTCTGTATTCTGGCCTGTACTTATAATCCCCAGCTGTATTAAACTACCGCATTTTACTTAACCTCAAATAGTTTTAGTGGTCCTTTTCCAAGCTAGCTAAATAGTAAACATGGTGCATCGGCCGAACCTACCACTGCTACCCTGATGTCCTACAAGACAGCATCTGTAACCCCTCAACTCGTGGAGGAAATCCGACAACTAGTGAAAAACATCGCAGCTACACCAACTCTAGCAAACCCCGGCATCTACTTCGTGCCCCCCACACCCACAACATCAACGACCGCATCGCCGCAGCCATCGACCACCGCATAGTGAGGATTTGTGAGTACTTTAAAGTATCCCAAGTGTCGATAGACCGTTCAAATATCGCGCCAAAGGAGGAACTAGCGACAGCAGTATCCGGTTGCGCCTCAGTCCTGGACAGGGCCCGCCGGTGCAGCCAGCGCCGGCGGAACTCGAACGCGTCAGACGAAGTGGCCTCCGGCTTGTGAACATCTCATCGAGACACCAGCTTTCGGTAAGGGCGCTTGGTTGGCAAAACCTAACACCCGACTGTTTCTTCAGCACTACCAAACCCCTATCACCAACACCTTGGGATTACTGGGCTCGGTGCACTCAAGCGATCTAACACAGATTAAGACGCTAGTAACAGACCCCGACGCCAAATAGCACCAAGACGCCAGGAAATCCGTGAAAGAAATCGCAACTGAGAATCTAGCCCGCCTACTTAACATACCTAAATCTTGGCAACTGGGATCCGCCAAAATAATAGTGAAACCTCCGTCCGAAGTTCCGACAGCATACAGTATCAACGCCGTGCACGACTTGGTACTCCACCTCAAATCTAGCGGCCTCTCCACTAAAGAGGTCACATACATCTTTGCCACCCTCCTCACAGAGGCATTCTCTGCATCCGCCCTCGACAAGCTCCCGTCCTCCAACACCTGTGCGGTGCGGACGCCGTCAACTACGACCTCGAGCTGGTGCCCCTCCCCCTCGGACCCGAATCACAGACGTCGACTCTCCGAAACAAACGCAGCATCGCCTTCCTGGGCAAGGCGTTCAACTGGTGCCACCACAGCTAAGCTCGTCACCAACGAGCAGCAGCTGCCAGCAACCGTCCGAGGCCTGCTTAACGCTCCAGGGGGTTGTCCACGTCGTCGCGGAGGCCCGCTTCTTCTCGGCGGCGGTAGACTCGGCTTTCCAGAGGGTCCTGAGGGAAGGCACTGGAGGCGCCGCACCAGGCGACAACAGCAATTGGTCAGATCTTTCTCCCCGTTATAGATGTCATGATTCACATGCAAGAACTCACCACCGTGTTAGCACTACTATACCCCGCGCATAGGGTGCGTTGCGACACCCTGTGCGCGGGAGCATTTTTGCAGAGTCGCGCAAACGTGACCCCACTCGACGCGTTCAGTCCGCCCTCACCGGGCGGGCCCGCGAGTGTCGCAATGCTGATGCACGCACGGTTCGTCCGTTCACCCGCGCACTCGGAGGGCCCGCGGCCGGCTCGGGCGCACTGGACGGGCAGACGCTACTAGACCACCAGACGGGCAAGACGCGACAGACAACGGAGCAAGGTGAGCTGAGGTGGTTGTCAGGCAAAGCGGCACAGGGAGTCTAATTCTATCACTGTCTAGTACTATTTTCCACTGTTGTATATTGGCATATTAGTGATTAATAATATAGTTATCACCTTCCAATCCGGCCTGCCTTTCTCGAGTCGAGTCTAAACTCCCCAAGTAGGAACATAACCTAACAACCGTCCTCACCGAGGCCCTGGTGGAGGAGGTACGGCTCGTCGACCTTGGCCATGTGCACGACACACCACCTGTCGCCCCAGCTCGTCCCGGTAGACACCCTCCGCGCTACTCTTGGCGTCACTCCATGAGCACCATGCCGGGCATGCGCCTGGCAGTGTCGGACGCGACCCACAGGTACACGGCGCCGCATACCCACCCAATGCACCATCACGGACGCCACCTTGCACTGCACGTGTGGGTCCAGATCCCGCTAGTTGCCCTGACGACGGAGCAGACGGTGGTGCAGTACATCCCTCTCCCCTGCGTCTGGGAGAACACCACCTACGCCCTTTTCCTGGATCGTGTCTTGGCAGCCCGGTCCGAGACGGCGGTCGTGCCACTCCGGGGGGAGGAGGCCCACCACTGCCTGCGGGGCCGCTGTTTACTCCGGGTTCTAAGGTGGACTGATAAGCTCTTAGTCACTCGGACTACCAGGCCTATGCCTCTGACTTGTACGGGAAAGGGGCACTCGGAAAGAATAGACTTAGCTTGGATGAGCTACCGGTCTACTCCCTAGCAGGTTGGCTTTGTATAACTATCCGCGTGCCTAGCTAGTTAGTGACTGACTCGTCGCGGCGCTCCGTCTGGGCCGTCGCGCGAGCAGCCGGGCGCAATGTTATTGTTTACATGTACTGCGGCGTAGCGCGTACCATGCACTGTGAGCACCGCCCAGCTGTTAGCACCCATAACCTAGTTTTGGGGACAACGCCCGCGCCCCGCGCTTCGCTTGCAAAAGCTCACATACCTGCCCGTCGCGAAGCGTTGCGCAAACCAGGGCAACGCAGCCCTGATGGGAGGCGCGACGCGGCGCGGCGGGCAGATGCGACCAGCGACTGACCGACGACGGACGCTCCGGTGGGGTAAGCAGGGCGGACCAGCCAAACCCTTCTGTCTCCTCTCTAGAATCAAATACATTCTATTTTTCCACTGGAACCACCCGGATAACTTTAATTACCAAAAGGAACCACCCAGCAAAAATCATAGTAAACACAGCCAGGTGCCACGTGTGATCCACGCGTCGGGAGACGGCTGCTGCGTTTCAGCGGCTACGGCAAAAGTGGTTCGCCGACCTGCGGACCGACTGTGCCTTCACCTGCGTCGCACTACCGCACCCCCAGGTGGTACAGCTGGCCGACGACCGCATCGTAGTCGCCAACCCGACATCCTGGCAGCTCGAGATTACGTGCGACGGGAAGGTCCAATCCTTTGCCAACCGGGCGTGTTCTTTGTTGTGTGCATGTTGGTATATGCAACGCAACCAAATACTTTTGTTTGTATTACCGGTACTTATGTTTTCTGCCTATTATTACTGAACTGTTTTCTTATAAAGATTGTATGATGTACACTAACAAGACTTAAAGTCTTATGTACTGTTATTCAATAAATTCAAATTCAAATTATCTTCCCGTGGGTCGGAAGACACCCTACAGAGCCATATCTTTAAATGATGCGTATTTACTGTTAAATCGAATCTCTTTGCGAGCTATTCTGTAGGCTTAATAGTGAACGAAGGGGCGATTTGCATATGTGAGTGGAGCAGATCGACATTCAGCAGCAAACTGCAATAACATCTCGTAATTTCCAGGTGCCCCTGAGTGAGGTCAGCCGCCATCATGTGGGACGACGTCTATACGGACTGTAAGGAGGCCGTGCCGTATGACTGACTACGTGACCTGTTTGGCAAATTAATGCAAGATGCATTTCCACTGCTCAGGGATGTCTAAGTAAGGCGACCTGGAAGAAGAGTGCCGCTGAAAAGCAGGCCTGGAAATGTCCTACCTGCAGGCGACTGCCCCCAGGCCCATCAGCTGTCCCAGCAGAAGAACGGCGAAGTTTCAGGTCTGAGGTTACCAGAAAACTGCATGGCTTGAAATACCTCCCTAAAACAGTTGCTGATGTCGAGAAGTCATTGCAGAGTTTCAGTGACAGCCATGACGACTTATCGCAAACTGCGAAGGAAAATTCAGAGAAGATGAAGAACTTGGAGAAAAGGGTCACTGAAGTCGAGTACTCAGTCTCAGCAAAGAATAAAATTATCAGTGACTTTGAACGAAATGCAGGGGCACTGATCACCCGGCCCGGCCTATCCCGGCTGGGCACCGGCTGAGTTCAGCGCGCCGCCACCAGGCGGCGACACGCTGCGGCCACCGCCGCAGACAGCGCGCGGCCTGCGTAGGCCGCACCATCGCCGGCGCGTCGGATGGGTTGCCAACCCACCCGGCGCGTCCCGCCCGGCAGCTGCCGGTAGCGGGAGAGAGAGAGAGAGCATCAACGACGCGGACTGTCACCCCCCGTCAACAAAGACTCTGGAACTTTCTAAACTAAATCAGCAATAAGTGTTTTCAATTTCTAAAATTGTTTTGCACATAATTAACCTAAAAATAGCTTCATTTCCAATCAAGACCGAGCACTACTTTAAGGCCCTAGGGCAGAAGTAACGCATGAGTATCAATGTTGTACCTCACTGTCTGTGTGTACCTATCGAAATAAAAGACACATTGAAAACGTAAAACTGATCAAGAAGCAAGAAGCAAGGGTATTTTTATCAGTAATATACCATCAACTGAAGGAGAGAACCTGAATGAAATTGTTGGCAAACTCGCAACAGGCCTGGGGTCCAATATGACCTAAGCGATGTAGATGTTATGCGTTATTCCATTAAAATTCAAACTTGAGACGGGATCGGCGACAAGCTTTGTCCCGCTTTCCGTCCATGAGTAGCATTTCTCTAGCAAAACAATCTTTTTGTGTGAGAAGCTCTGTTAGTGGAGACGCTTTTCTGACCAAGGGTTACATCCATGTCCAGGTCGCCAGCCCGGAAGAGCCCCAAGAAGCCCACGCATTCGACCTAGTCGTGTGCAGTAAGTCAGGTGAGGGAGCCACGCCAGTGTTAAGGGCGACATATTCCTGTCCGGTTGCTTTGTAGGGCTCTGTTAACAAGGAACTTGAACGGTAAGTCGAAGACCAGTGTGTGGCTTCCGTGCTTACCAGCAGGTAGGCGACGCCCATGGGGACAATACACCATCCAGCTGGCCAAATAAGATTGTGTGGTAGCTTTTGAGGCACGCTTCATCCAGTCATTAAAATGGATCGTACGAGGTAGAAGTCATCGACCCTACTACCCCGCTATACTCTAGCCCGATCTGTTTCGTCAGGAAGGCGGATGGGAAACTGCACATGATCCAAAGTTTGCGCAAGGTCAAGGCGCTCCTCGCGGACGTCGCCTGGCCCATCCCGAGGACCCACGATGTCATCGACAAGTTCTAAGGGGCAACATACCTGGCGTCCATTGACCTTAAGGTCGCCTTCTACCAGATTCCTCGGTGATCCCGCGGTTGTCGCGAGAGGTTTTCACGTTCGAATGTGAATTTGGCAAGTTCACCAGGGCCATGTGCAAGGCGTACTCATCGCTCCTTCATCCCGTGGCGGGGTTGGGGGGGGGGCATAACTTCCACCCGGCACTACCCTGTCCCCCAACGTTGATACCTTCTCAATGCACTTCGACAATTGCAACTTCCATTGTAAGGACTTCAAGAGTTTCATCGCCACGATTACTCGTGAATTTCTTGTGCTAACCAGGGAATTTAGAGTGACCCCGCAGAAATCGGCGTTATGATACCCCTCTCTTCAGGTGCTTCGGCCTGCCTTTCGACATTCAGCAGCAGATGCTTCAGGTTCGGCACGCCACCGTGGATGGACTCGTCGCCGCCGCCGAGATCATCCAGCAGGAGCAGACCCAGCTAGCGGTGCCCTCATGCTGCAGAGCGCCAGCATTAGCACCGTCAACAACATCGGCACGCAGTCCGCCCGGCTCAACGCACTGACCGCGAAAGTAGATCAGCTCGTCACCGCCCGACACCTGAAAACTAGCCTGTCGTGTTTTAAGCTGGTCGCGTATAGGGTCGTGTTTCGGAGAGGCTCTGTATACCGTCGCGTCCGAGGGAGCAACAGCTCAGTAAAAATGTGTACACAGATTTCAGGATTTCGTCGGATTACAGCCCGTGGTTTTCGTTAATTTTAGAATTTTATTGCTTTTCTGGCTATTTCAGCCTATGTAGGTGCAATTTTTCGGCATGAAGTCCAAGTCCGACTTTAAATTCGCAATTTTTATCAATTTCTTTTTAAAACTTTCTAGAATTTTGTACACATGATTACGTTAGTGATTCGCCCCTCAGTCGCGTCTCAAGGAGGCTACGTTTAGGGTCGTCACTGCAAAATTTTGACAGCTTGAGATTTTGACGAATCTCAACGTTTCAGACCATTTGCAATCGTTTGGCATAAAAATCTCGACTTGTGAAAATTCTGCAGTTACGACCCTATACGTAGCCTCCTTGAGACGCGACGGTATTCAGAGCCTCTCCGAGACACGACCCTTTACGCGACCAGCTTGAAACACGACAGGCAGGTTTTTCGAGGATCGACCGACGCCCGCCTCCACCCCCCGTGAGTCCTCCGTGAATGCGACGTCTAACAAGAACTCGTTCAACAGAAATAATCACCGCGGACGACACAACAGCAACCACAACAACAGCAATGGCGGAAACGGCTGAAGCAGCTTCAACAACAACGGCAACGGAGACCCACTGCGCCAGCTGACCCAGGGCATCACCCAACTGATTCACGAGCTCAGGCGAGTTCAGGTCGTATGCCGTGGGTCGCAACCGCACCAGTTTCCCTTCAGCCGGGGGTGCATTACATCGCAAACCCGACGGGGTCATTCCTCCTTTTGCAGTGTGCCCGGGAACGACCAGGCTGCCTGCACTCATGTAAATTTTTTCTTTGCGACTCGGACGGAGGTGTCAACGTCTGGCGTTTGTCCAAATAACAGCTGCGCGTGCGTGCCTGCGTGCGTTCGTGCGTGAGTGCATGCGTATGCTAAAAATTTCGAATAATTTTTGGAACACCTGTCTTGAAATGCGTTGCTCGAGGTCGTGATTAAGACAATATGGTCTCTCAGATGACCTTTTATATTGGCTCACACCCTCCAGACTTGGCCTTTGCTAAGTCCGGAGGGTTTGGGCAAAAAATAAGGTCATCTGAGAGACCATATTTTCTTAATCACGACCTCGAGAAGCGCATTTCTAGATAGGTGCCCCCAAAACTATTTTTGGGATGCCCTGAGTCAAAAAATATGGTCTCCAGAATTATTATTATTTTTTTTTTTTTAAGAAATATTTGTTGGACCAACCGTTTGGGCCTCCAGAGACTGAGCAGTTCGAGCCATGGACTGTGCGACCAGCCAAATCTCGAGATTAGCAACTGTGCATAACTGTGCACTTGCACTAATCTGTTTGAACTGTACACTTCTTCTTGAACACCGTGTACGAAGTACAAGCTTCTAGGTATCGAACTGAAGCCAGCCATTTTTTAAAATTCTTTGTGTTGATATGATGTGGAATTCGATAGTTAGCCGAGAGGAGTTCAAGATTTGGTAGTAGTGTCATTTTGGCTGGTCGCACAGTCCATAGCTCGAACTGCTATAGAGCGAAACTTTGGTAACACACGGAGAAGCATGTACCTTGAACACGGCCTAAGGGGCTCAAAAACAAGTGCACAGTTTGAACAAACTAGTGCACAGTTATGCACAGTCGCTAACCTTCAGATTAGGCTGGTCGCACAGTTCCTAGCTCTAACTACGATATGGTATCAACATACTGCAGCGAAATTTCAAATTCGAATCCAGTCGTTGAAATGCATGCACAGTTTGAAATTTCTGCTACACATTCATGTACGCTTTGGCCACAATCACTTCACAGTGCGTTATAGTTCGAAATACCATGCTGTATAGTAACTTGAACAATCTTTGTATAACCGGTTCTAGTTGAATACAACGGTTACTTCAAACTCCTATCAGTGTTCTTTTTAATCAACTTGAACCACAACCGAACAGTGTGTACAGGCAGGCCCCCATGATGAAGTACGAGACGAAAAATCTCCCCGCAGTGGGAGAATTCATATATATTGGTATACTCCTGGACTCCTGGACTCCAAACTCACAATGCTGCCACATGTCAAAGCCACCATAAAGGGAGCTCTAACGACATTCATTACATAAAGCCAGAGGTACCAGTGCGCTACTTCAACGCCTTGTTTGTAGCGCTAACATCGTACGCTCCGCTGCCGTACGAACAAGAATAGAGCACAGCCATGTCAAGAGAACACTCCTAACAGCGTAAAGGTCAGCGTTGAGAAGAGGCCAAAGAGCCTACAGGACGACCCGTGTGAAGGCGCTGCAGATCATCTCGCAAACAGCCCCCCTGGATCTCAAGATGACGAAGAGAGGACTAGACTACCAACAAAAGAGGAAATGGAATTTCACGAACGTTCTCAAGCGGAGGCCCCCCCCCCCCTTCCTTTTTCTTTTACGCAGGATACAAGCAGCAGTGCGTAATAGTGTGTGTATATTGTGAGCGTATAAACAGGATGAGGATCAGTGACCTAGCCATCTTGATGTGGAGGCTCCACGAGTGGGCCAAGCAGCAAAGTATGACGGTAGGGACCAGACTGGCCAAAACCCTGGTCGCCGTCTGCCACCTGCCATGCACCTCGATCGAGACGCGGTGACTTACGGACCCTCCCACGTCGCCGCGTACTGGACGGCAAAGGGCTATCTGCAGGACACGGGGTCCTGTGTGTGGGTGCCCCACGCCAGAGCCCGCCACTACGTCAGCAAGGCAGGCGCTCTGTGCAAAGCACTTCTACGGGACAGTCCGCATCAGACAGCAATGGTGCACGGCAGCCCTGGGGAATCATCGCAGAGCGCGCAACTCGAACGAGGTAGATTGCGATCATCTAAGTGGCAACCATTTGCACGAAAGATAGACGTCTAATAATCTAAGGTGAATAGACTTCATTTAGATTCCGAATTTGACCAAATTTTGACCTCAAAATGCAATTCCTTAAGTAGCCGGACAATCTATGTCATGATATAATGAAGAAAAGGAAATTTCAAAAAGTAAAAAGAATGGGTATTAGAACCAGTATTCTTCAGCTTGCTATCCTGGCTCCTTATCCGTTACGCTATGCGCTTCTCTGGGGAACGGGGGGCCGTCGTGGCCTTCACTTTCTACGATGGAAGCGTCCCAACCAAGCGTCGCAAGTTTTTCTAAGTCCCGCAGGGACTAAGTATGTGGGAGTCAAAATTTGGTCACCGTCATCTTTTGATATGTTTATGCCTGACTTTCAAAACACATTTTGAACGCATGACTTTTGAACCAATTTTGGTCTAATGCAATCTAAGTCTATTAGATGTCTAATAGATATCTACAGATCTAGCACGGATACCAGCAGATTTTTAATGTCTAACTTATATCTACCAGTAGACTTAGACGTGATAGATGATACAAAGATAATAAAAAGATGTCTATGTGTGTCTAACTGTAGATATAGATCAACATAGACATTGTATATGTACATTAGATGGTCTAGAAAATCTAATAGATGTCTATTTTCTGACTGGGGGGCATACAACAATGTATAAGAAACAAACTTTCGTAATTCTCGGCCCCCGCCCGGTCGCCGGCGATTGAGCGGGACCAACCGGCCACGCAAGCACCCCATAAGGGTGACATCAGGGGACAAGGGCTCCAGGGCCCCCCACCCTTAACACCCGCCTCCCGCTGAGCATGGGAGACGGGTAACCTCATCAACCAGCCTATGCCTTTTCCTAGCCCCGTCTTGATAGTCGACGGGGCAGGTTTTTAGTACGCTCCCCCCATAAATGAAAACCACCACTGTAAATCTCCTCATTCAGAAAACCAACCCCAGCAAGGTCCGCCCCTCTTATTCGCCGTGCCTGTTTACCTTACATTAATACTGACAATGTAATGCCTCAATCACCTTACCACAATTGTAACAATGGTTATAATGTCACCAATCGTAAAATAAAGTTCAGTTACTACTACTTTTCGGCATCAGCCATCAGCCTCCTCTCCGGCCTCGGAAAAATCTTAAAACGATGCATCAACTCCCGCCTCACCGACCACCTAGAAGCCAACGACCTTTTAAATCCAAATCAATTCGGCTTCAGAGCAGCCCATTCCACCGTCTACGCGCTGGTGAAAACCACCGACTACATCGCCCAGCAACTCAACGCCGGGAATAGCGTGGGGGCAACCCTGTTGGACGCCTCTGAAGCATTCCCCACCATGAACCACAGCCTCCTCTTCGCCAAGATGACGAAACTAAAAGTCCCACCAAATTACATCAAGCTCATCCGAAACTATCTCTCCAACCGGCCCTTCACCGTCCCGGTCGGAGACGCCCGCTCAAGCCCCCGAATAATGGGTGGGGGCACCCCACAGGGCTCAGTCCTTGGGCCCCTCCTTTTCCTCATCTATGTCAACGACATCCAAGACATCAACCGGACGGCAATCCTCTACGCGGACGACACGACCCTCCTCAGCACCTCGAAACAGCGCAGAAACCTCTCGGCGTATATGCAACGGGATCTCACCACTGTCGCCAGGTACATGGCTGACGGTATTTAAGAACCCAATGGAATGCAGAATGCATTCAGTCGTGCCTCAACCGCCAACTACAACGCCAACCTCAGATCATCAGCACTACCCGGCCGTCTTCTACTCTCGAGTCACCACATCGTCTTCTACTCGCTGAACGACACGTGAGTTACAGGGCAGGAACGCAAAAGAAAGTGTCAAGTGTGCCAGGACGTAGTCGAGGGTCTACATCTCCCCAAGATGACAAAGACAGTCGGTACAGTGGTTTTATGCTCTCCCTCTGTGTGTGTGTGATATTAGGTCCTACCAAAAGCACACGGCCATGCGGACGGCGCGCCTGCTGGTCACTCTGGCGATGTGCCCGGACGTCCCTGTGTTCTTTCGCCACGCGGCGGGGCATGCTGCGGCCACCCTCATGGCCGCGGCACAGCTACGACCGGAAGATATACTGGCGGCCCTACGAATCGCCGACAACATTCTCCGCGCGGCGACGGGGGGCCGCTGGTCTACGCATTAAGAGGGAAATGCTATGGAGCCAGAAGCAAAATTGAGAAGGCTATGCGCCACATGATATGAGGAATTTTGAGGAATAAATGAACCTAAATCAAAACTTATTGTTTATGTGACCACCTAACAAAGGCCTAGTTGTGTGACGGACGAGAATGAAATCTCTTTGACCAGACAGAAGCAAGCATGAGAAAAAAAAAATTAAAAATAGATCTTGTTTCCATCCTCGTCGCATCAAACGTGGACTGTGTCCGGGCCGGACTCGAGGCCCTTTAGGACGACCAGCGAGTCTGGTCCGGGCGCCTACCGATACATGAGGTTGAGCAGCCGGAGACCACAACGGGGTCCACAACTCTGTTTATACTGTTTATACTGATTGTGTCGATTATTGCAACTTATTTGCAGAAGATTAAAAATTTTGGTCTAGTAATGGTGTTTTACGGCTGTTCTTAGCTCTATAATGTAGCTCAAACCTCATGTTAATGCAGTTTTTAAGATTTTTATTCGAAGCTTGTGTTTGATTGTCTGAAAATGTGTACACTGATTGTCTCGAGTTGTGGATCCCTCGATCGCAGTCTCCCTGAATGGAACGTTTACTACGGTGGCCGTGGCCGGCAGCCGTGCCGCGGGAGGCGCGTGCACCAGAGGAGTGTACACGGTTGCTGGCATCAAATACCAGGATGTGTCAGACGAAAACTCCCTCCGCATCCACCTTGCGGAACGGGCAACAGCGAGGCCAGTTTCAGAGGGGCGGCAGCGGCGGTGGTGGTGGCGACCGCGGAAGCGGCGGCGCGAACGGCCGAGACCACGGCGCGCGCACGGAGCGGCAAGACAAGAGCCGCAGATGCGTCAGCAATGCCAAGGCCACCAGACTTACCCAAACGGCCAGCGGAGGTAGGCGATCCGCATCCAAGACAAAATGACGCTGACCCCCCGAATAAAGTAATAGAGTATAGAAAGGGCGACATTTTCGAAGCCCCAGACCACGTTAGCTTCGCTCACTGCACATCGGCATGTTTCAAGCAAAGCGCCGGGATCGCGCAGGAGATGAAGAAGAGATTTGGAGGTGTGACAGAAATGGCGAAAGGAAATAGGGCTGGTAGCCCATATCAGAAGGGGGCAGCGACACATCTTCGGCCTAATAACAAAAAAGAAATTCTATCATAAGCCGACAAGGGAAAGCCTCACAGCGGCCATACGAGCGCTGAGGTCGGAATGCGAGAGGCTGGGCACGCGCCAAGTGGCGATCCCAATATATATGGCCTGCGGCCGTGATCAATTGGACTGGTCGGAAGTGGAAGAGACCTTGGCAGGGATTTTTAAGGACAGCAGCACGCGCCTGATCGTCTACGATGGGTCTGACCGGAAGCAGCACGCCCCGTGCACGGACGGGGGCGCGGAGGTTCATGTCGACCTCAGGCAGACCTCACCCATCCTCACTACGGACGTAAGCATTAACGGGGGTCCCAAGTGCCCGGAAGGGGCGACGCTGGACACAGGTGAGGGAGGAATACTTATCCAACATGCCCTGGCAGGACAGCCGAGGCCGGTAAACAACAAGCTGGCCCGTCCCTTCCGTCAACCTCGGTGCCAGTTCCGCTCCGCTCCACCGGCACCTCGGTTCGGCAGGGGGACTTGGCCAGCTTGGCCTGCCGGCGGCGTTTGCGGGGCCTTCGGCCCCCGCCTCAAGTCTCCCTAGAGGTGCCCGATAGCAGATGTATTTGTTACGATATAAATCGTTAACCTGAGCCCGTCCCTGTGCGCGCCGCGATATGGTAATGGTGTGCGCGCGGCGGCCAACCCTAACCTCAAACAGCAGGAACAGACAAATTTTCATTAATCAAAAATGCGATACAAATCGAAAATTGTTGCCACCGTACGTGATTCTACGTTAGGAAAGGAGTTTATCCTCCAAATTTGAATTTTTTCTGTGAACGATAAGTCGGCATACACACTAGCGAACGAACGAACATCCGGCATAAGATTATAAGCCCGGCTAATGCCGTTTCTAAAGAAACGTGTCGGCATCGATTATAAGTGGCTATGGAGGGGCAACGAGCCCGCCTCCTAGAGCTACATGCCGTAGTATGCGGCCCATTTTCTCTTAAACGACTCAAAATTCCGGAAAAACCGAGATACCGTTCGAATGAGGATGGTTGAATGTTAAGGTGTGCCATACTTCATTTTTTTCGAAATTCGGTGTACGCGCTACCTCAATCGAGGCCATTTTTCATGCTGATTCCGAGGAAAAAAGGTAAAAAAATTGGGAGGCCGTTTAGGGGGTCCGACTCGCCTCGGTTTGGGGCCTAAATGCCCCTCTACAGGGCGAAAAATTAATGTTGTCAAAAAATTTAACAAAACAATTCCCTTACCCAAATCGATGAAAGCAGAGCCCTAGAGGGCTGAAATTTCAAGGTAAACGTCGTATCTCTCACGGTTTCAGAGATATCGGCATTGAAAGTGCAATAATCGAGTATTGCACTTTCAATGCCGATATCTCTGAAACCGTAAGAGATACGACGTTTTCCTTGAAATTTCAGCCCTTTAGGGCGTCGATTTGGGTTGGGGATTTCATTTTTCAAAATTTTTAAACAACATTAATTTTTCGCCCTGGAGAGGGGCATTTAGGCCCCCAACCGAGGCGAGTCGGACCCCCTAAACGGCCTCAAAATTGTTTTACCTTTATTACCTCGGAATTAGCATGAAAAATGGCCACGATTGAGGTAGCGCGTACACCGAATTTCGAAAAAAATGAAGTATGGCACACCCTATTGAATGTATGGCCGCTAAACTGTTCACTTCGGTCAGTGCAGTCCTTCTTCGAATCCCGCGCGCTTTTCGGTTCGCCGCCTGGATTCGGCAGGCCTCGGGTCCGAGGATGGCCGCCTTCTAGAAGCGTTTCAGAACGACCCGTTGCGGAAATCGTCAAAACGATCAAATAAGCGTTTTCATACTGAAATATCGTGTCTGAGTGGTTCATTATATTTTTAAAAAAAGTTTGGCACCCTTCTTGAACACCAAATATCAAAATAACAAAATGTGAAATACGGCGACGTTTGAGGTTATGTTTACTCCCCGTATTTCTGAAGCACAAGGGACTCTCCCAGTCCGCGCGGCGCAATCAGATGCCCCGCCTGGCGACCACCCGCGCACCGCTGCCACCTGCAACACAAAACAGGAATCAAGTGTTAACCAACACCCAAAAGGACTTCCCATAATTTAAAAACGCACGCAGCAGCAACAGCAGCAAGCAGGAGCAACCGAGGAAAACGACAGGAAGTAGAGTTGCTGGTGCACTCGGCCTGGCAACCGACACAAAGCAAGGCCTAGAGGTAACCTTGTTATTGGCCTTTTGCGGGCTGATCAGGCTCTCCAAGAGCCTGCTGGAGGAGTTAGGGGTGGCGCACGGAGGCGTCATGAATACCTCCAAGGGGTCGACCCGCGGAGGGGTGCGACCCCGGCCCGAGTGGGCCATAGCCGGCGGCCTGGAGGCAGGCAGGGAGGCAAACCAGACGGCAAACCTTGTGGTGTATAAGTCCCTCAGCGTGACAGAGCACTTAGCTGGGGCGAGTTTTAGCAAGCCATTCCAAGGTGGTTTTGCACACAACTGGATTCTTAAAAACTAAACTTAACCTATTAAGCCCTGAGGCGAGTCTTAGGAGGCCGCACCATGGCCGGCCGAGTAAATGTTTGTGTGCAATTATAGTGTATACATTTGTGAACACTTAGCCAGACCTGGAAAAGAAAAACAGAACAACAACACAGCACTGAACAACAAGGGTTTACTTATAGTCCTTGGAGGGCGGAACCCCCGGACTGTGGTTCATTTATAGTCCTTGGAGGGCGGAACCATCCGGACTTTGGCCCCACCCTACATGTGCTTAAAAAGCAGAAGCTACTGTGTTAGCAGATTGAGCATGAAGGCTCGAAAACTCCCTCTTGATGTCACTCACTTTGATCTTAGCCAAAAGGCCGTTGAACCATGATGGAACTTTTCCGTTCCTAATAGGGCCCACCCGCACATCACATCCGCACCCGAAACTCTCAGGCCCAGAGCCCTGTTGGACAGGATCCAGTGTTGCCCGAAAAGTGGGCAAAAAGTAGCCCAAACACACGGGTGTAAAGATAGTGCTTAGCTGTTGCTTGTCCGGCAGGCGGAGTTAGGCACATATTCACACCTGTGTGATTGGGCTACGTTTTGCCTACTTTTCTAGCAACACTGACTACGGCAGGCGGGTTTACCTGGCAGGAGCCCGCTGCGACAAGTGATTAGTGCAGTGTTGAATCTAACGGCGCAGTGCACTGTTGAACCATGACGGAACCCTTCCGTTCCCGATAGGGCCCACCCGCACCCGAAACTCTCAGGCCCAGTGCCCTGCTGGACACGATCCAGTGTTGCCAGAAAAGTGGGCAAAAAGTAGCCCAAACACCCAGGTAAAAGGATTGTGCCTGCCTGCGCCTGCTTACTGGGCAACATATGGTCACCGCTCATAGGAATTTGCCAAGTGGGCAGTCGGAGTTAGGCATAATCTTTAGGCTACTTTTTGACTACTTTTCTGGCAACACTGTAAAGTAACTACGCTCCTTTATTCACTTTTAACACATTATTGCATTTAATTCGAAAGGTCCCGTTCGAAAGGTTCGGCACTTCCCCGCTGTCGACATCATTGGCGAGGGCGGACCGCTGTCCCCTCTTCCAAGACGACGAACCTAAAAACTACCCGACGGCCACTGCACACCAGCACAAGGGACTCTCCCAGTCCGCGCGGCGCAATCAGATGCCCCGCCTGGCGACCACCCGCGCACCGCTGCCACCTGCAACACAAAACAGGAATCAAGTGTTAACCAACACCCAAAAGGACTTCCCATAATTTAAAAACGCACGCAGCAGCAACAGCAGCAAGCAGGAGCAACCGAGGAAAACGACAGGAAGTAGAGTTGCTGGTGCACTCGGCCTGGCAACCGACACAAAGCAAGGCCTAGAGGTAACCTTGTTATTGGCCTTTTGCGGGCTGATCAGGCTCTCCAAGAGCCTGCTGGAGGAGTTAGGGGTGGCGCACGGAGGCGTCATGAATACCTCCAAGGGGTCGACCCGCGGAGAGGTGCGAGCCCGGCCCGAGTGGGCCATAGCCGGCGGCCTGGAGGCAGGCAGGGAGGCAAACCAGACGGCAAACCTTGTGGTGTATAAGTCCCTCAGCGTGACAGAGCACTTAGCTGGGGCGAGTTTTAGCAAGCCATTCCAAGGTGGTTTTGCACACAACTGGATTCTTAAAAACTAAACTTAACCTATTAAGCCCTGAGGCGAGTCTTAGGAGGCCGCACCATGGCCGGCCACCGCAACCGAGGAAAACGACAGGAAGTAGAGTTGCTGGTGCACTCGGCCTGGCAACCGACATAAAGCAAGGCCTGGAGGTAACACTACTCCCACCAAAAATCTGACAGGCTCGAGCTGCTGCCCACCGTACTCCGGTGGGGACGTTCAACAATTGCGTAAGGGCATTGGTAGGGGTAGGGGGGCCGAGATATCTTACGTGCGTGCATTCCTTTCATAAGAAGGTAAGGTTAGGGCCCTTACATGAGGGGAGAGAGGGGTCCAATATTCCGAAAATTTCCCTTACATGATTATCGAACGCTCCGTTGGCCTGCTAAAAATCACGAATACCTACAACTAGAGATGAAAGTTTTCCGGAAATCTTCAGAGTTTCAGAAAATTTCTGGAAAAGTGGAAAATCTCGAAAATTTTTCGGAAATTTTGAAAATTTTGGCCAATTTAGGTTAAAATGTGACATACATGGACGGAAACTCTATTTTAGAGAATTTAGGTGTTTGGATCTTAATGCGCATGACAGGTTGCAAGGTGGGAAGATCCGCAAAAAACTAGCCAACCATCGGCAGGACACCCCCAGCGACAGAGACGCTGCTGTCAATCTGCTTACCTCAAGGATTCAGGAGGCGCTCGCTGCGGCAACTCCAAAAACCGAGGTCAGGCACCAAACACAAGGCCGACGCCTCGTCGAAGTTCGGATCCTAAAAAGACAGAAGAAGAATCTTAAAAATCAAAAACCGGCATACATGCCTCGCAGCCATGCCCAAGTTCAAAGCAGTCAACCAAGAATTCCACGAAAAACTTTGAGCACATGAGGACAACTCGAACAGAACCATTTAAGACGATGAAAAATCACCAGGCCACATCCGACTTTTCAAAACAACAGCCAAAAACAAGCAACAGGCGCAATCAATACCGTATCTTGTATCTTACCCTTCCCAACGGCGGCACCGCGACCACAGACCAGGCGAAGGCACATGGACTGGCAGAAGGCACACAACCTGACAGCCGGGCTCAGCCATCCAAATACAGCCGACAAAACGCTGTGCTGAGGGTGCAGGCATACTTCAGCTCCCGGCTACAGCGCCACAGTAACCGAGTTGCAACCTGAAATCAAAAAACTCAAGTTAAAAAAGGCCCAAGGATTGACAAAACACCAAACATAGCCATCAAATTGACAAAATACCAAACATAGCCACCAAAAACCTCCCGGGAAATATAACTGGCACAGTCACTAACATGTTTAACAAGTGCACGGAACTCAAGTTCTGCTTCCCCGCGCCCGCGCCAACGAAGGAGGCCTCATAAACTCCATCCCAAAGGCTGGCAAAAACCTCTCGCTGCCAGCCAGCCACCGGACACGGACAATCAGCCTCTTGCCATGCTTAGCAAGGGGTCTTCGAAAAAATTATCCACAGCAGGCTACTGAAACAAGTGCTAGATCACAACCTTCTGAGCAAGAACTAGTGCGGATTCAGACCTGGGGATTCCTCATAAATAGTGCCTTCCTGAAGCCCTGATGAAATTTTCTGACATCGCGTCCCTGGCGATGTCACTAGGAAAAATCTTTGGTGTGTTCTCCTTGACGCTACCGAGGCGAGAGATGGTTTGGAAACGGCTTGGTCAGCAAGGCTTTCTTCGCTCGGAGTGGCATATTCAGGCGAGGTGACAAAATTGTTCTCGTTCGAAATTTGGACTTTATGAACCATTTGCTGGCGGTTCAGTGGTTTTACTACAGGCTCTGAGAGCGGCGATGGTTTAACTAGTCGGCAACAATTTTGTCACCTACCCCTGAAGTTCTGAAAAAACATGGACACTTCATGGATAGGTGACAAAATTGCTGCCGCCACTCTCAGAGCCTGTGGTCAGACCACTGAACGGCCAGAAAACGGTTCAAAAAGTACACATTTCGAACGGAAACAATTTTGTCACCTCGCCTGAATATGCCACTTTGAGCGAGGAGAGCCTTGCTGACCAAGCCGTTTCCAAACTTCAGGGGTAGGTGACAAAATTGTTGCTGACTATTTAAACCATCGCCATTCTCAGAGCCTGTGGTCAGACCACTGAACCGCCATAAAATAGTACAAAAAGTTCAAATATCGAACGGGAAAAATTTTGTCATCTCGCCTCTATATGCCTCAAGTCTCCAAGTTTTTTCCAAACTTCAGGGGTAGGTGACGATATTGTTGCCGATAATTTAAACCGTCGCCACTCTTAGAGCCCACAGTCAAACCACTGAACCGCCTGAAAATGGTTCAAAAATTCTGAATTTCGAACAGGAACAATTTTTTCACCTCGCCTACGTGGTGAGTTCTGAGTCGCGTCGAGTTTTCGACGTGAGCCAAGAGCTGCACATGCATTTCACTTCTTCATGAAACTTTGGAATTTGGGTCGTTTTAGGGATAACGTGTGACCAGGTTAGGTTAGGTTAGGGGAGCACCAAACACCCAAAATCGATAAAACACGATAAGATAAGCCCATTTAATTGATAAGAACCAAATTTGAACGCACGACTCATTTTTAAGAATTTTTGGGAAAACCATCGATTTTGTTCGAATTTTCGAATTTTCGAACGCGATGCGGCGACGGAAGATGTTGACCAAAAAAAAAAAAAATTGTTCCGAGATACTGATGCCATGAGGCAACTTTTCCGCACTATTACGTTTGCGATTTCGAAAAAAGTGTTTTTTCGGCCCACTCTAGTATGCACCCTGCCATTACCTCGCCACCACGTCCCACACGACCGAGCTGCGCAGTGCTCGCCGCCGCTGCCGCCGCTGCCGCCGCTGCCGCCGCTGCCGCCGCTGCCGCCGCTGCCGCCGCTGCCGCCGCTGCCGCCGCTGCCGCCGCTGCCGCCGCTGCCGCCGCCGCTGCCGCCGGGGCCGCTGCTGCTGCCGCCGGGACCACTGTCACCTAGGTCGCCACCGTTGAGACGCCGGGCACCTTCAAACAGAAAGAGACTGTATTGCTGCACCGCGCACGCCGTGCTGCACCACGCGTGTCACTGCCGTGCCACGCGTGCCACGTCGGCTCACCCCTCCGCCGCCACCGGGATCATTGCCATGGCCAGCGGCCCGCGCTCCCATTGCCGCCGTAGCCGCTGCTCCACAAGCGCCGTGCTGTCCCGTCCCGTGGCGCACTCTGTCGCGCCGCTGGGACCGTTGCCATGGTTGGCCGATGCCGCCGACCTCTCGGTGCCGGGCCCAGGCCCCCCAGCTGCTACCACCTGTGAACAGAAAGTGACTGTATTTTAAGTGCCCACAACCCATCCCGGGCTAAACCAGTGCCGCATTAGTGTTCAGCATCGGCTGGACATGGCACGGCAAGGATATGACCGAGCGCCGTCTGTCTCTCTCGCACTCACTAGGTTCTCACAAGCAGACAGATACAGAAGATTTCGGTTATTGGCCGGGCCATGTCCAAGCCAGGACCGGCCGATGCAGAACACTATGCCGCATGGCAGCCGTGCCACGCCGTGCTTCCAACACCGAGACCACCGCTGAGCCCCGCTGGGCCGCCGGTACCACCACGCTGCGCCTCACCAATCGACGACGCAGCGACGCGCGCCGTTGTCGCGCTACATCGATGCCATGCCACTTCGTAGCAGCGCGCTGCTGCACGGCCGCCCCGCACAGCTACCCCTGCGGCCCCCGTCGTGGTCACGCCACCACATCCAGCCCCCCCCCCCCCCCCGCTTGGGCCGCAGCAAATCCGAGCCGTCAGCGGAACGTCCCTCGCGGCTCTGAGAGACCCTGCCAGGCTGGGCCGCCGTAGCCACGCGGGCCACACCCGCCAGGGAGTGCGCGGGCACTTTCCCAGCATGGTTCCCAGCAAAACCGCGCCGTAAGCAGATTGTCAACCGCCCCCCCCCCTCGCCCGCACCGCCCTGCCCTCGCGGGCTACCCGCAGCGCGGAGCGCAGTGAAGCCGCGAAGCCGGGCCGCCGCGCCGTCGGCGGAATTTTCTTCGACGCGCGCACAGGTCAGCAGTGCGGCGGCCATCTTGGCCCCAAAGCCGCCACAGCTCTGCGTGCCTGCGGGCCAGCAAGCCCGGGCTGCCGTCGCCGTGCGGCCCATGTCCATCAGGCACTGTGCGAGCAGTCCTCAACCGTGGTTAGCAGCAAAACCGCGCCGTCAGCTCATTGTGAACCCTCGGCACTGACGGCACAGCCACTCCATCCATAGCAATGCCCCCCCCCCCCACCGTTCTCCAGCGACACTGTTTTATTCGGAAAATAATTTATTGAAATGAATAGAAAAATAGAAAAAAACAAGCCGAACAAAAGAGAGCGGCATCTCGAAAATCAAATTTTCATCTGAGATATTGCAACAAACTCGTTTTTTCTAAGAGAGGAGTTCAAAGTTGACCGACTTGACCCGCTTATTGCCTACTTACAGGCGGAAAAGTAATGGCGGTGGGTGGGGGAGGGTGCAAAAGGAGCTCCCCCCCCAAATCCGTGACTGCATCCCGCGCCCAGGCCGCCCCGACTCAGCGTAGGTGCACTTAGGTGTGTTGCCAGGGAAGGCCCAGCCGGGGACGAGCCGAGAGGCAAGCTGAGTCGGGGCGGCTGGCGCGCGAAATAGGTCGCCTCAAACCGCGGGTAGTCGGGACGAGCGCTCCAGCTTGCCACGACTAGACGGCAGAGGAATTTTCCACGCCGCGCGCACAGTCCAGCACTAGGGTAGCTCAATTTCCAATCTGGTGGTCTAGCACCACGGACCTGACCAGCGGCTATCTTGGGCCGTGTCCGTTCACGTCGCGGCGATGCACGGTGCATCATGCACCACGACCTCGGGACCAACAACTTGGCCGTGGTCCTGGTCAACTTGGACCGCGGCGAGGTTGGGCTAGACCCTTGCGCCGTGACCGTTTTCACGGCGGCGGCGGCGTGGTAAAAAAATGCCGGCGGCGGCGGCGAGGCCCGAAAATTGACGGCGGCGGCGGCGCGGCGCGGCGTTTCTTTGTTTTTCCACTGAAAACTAGCGAAAACTGCCAAATTGGTTGACGTAAAATCATCAAAGATGCTGTCCGTTTATCGCTGCCAAAGAATATCTATCCTCACAACTACTAACCGAAAAACATGAACAATTTGTTGCTGCTAAATAAATTTTTGGACAAGAAAAATTTGCTGCGACGAAAAATTCGTCGACGGAAGTCGAGAAAAAGGCCTGGGCGCCGACCGCGCCGCCATCTCGAACGACGGCGGCGGCGCGGCGGCGCGCCGTGGCGCGCCGCGGATTTTGGCTCGGCGGCGGCGGCAGCTGAAAATCCGCGGCGGCGGCGGCGCGGCGCGGCGGCGAAGGGGGTCTAGGTTGGGCCCAAGTACCAGCCGGCGGACTGGAAGCGCGCTGCCAAAAACGCTCACACAAGATCTACTCACCAGACAATACAAGGCCAGCAACACACACAACACCAACACTGAATAAACACTAAAACACTGAACGAATGTGATCTCAACAAGCCCGTGACGTCGGGGCCCACTAAGAGGAGCGCGTCCGGGTCCACTGCCTCACGCACAGCGTACGACTCCACGACTGACTGCCAGCGCGCTGTCCTACCGGCGCAGAGCCCCCTCGCCACCGTTGCCGCCGTCACCACACCGCTGCCCCCCCCCCCCCCGCCTTCCCTCCCCGCCTCCCCTCGCCTTTAGCGTGGATCGCAGAAAGCCGAGCGGTCAGCGGAATGTCCCCCGAGGCAATGCCGCCCCTTCCTTCGCGGCCGCGCGGCTCGCCCCGATCCGCGCCCGCCGCGCGTCCTCAAATTTCGCAAGCCTCGCAAGCCTCGCGCCCGACGCGTAGGCCGGACGCATCGCGGCCAGAAGCTTTGCTACCTGCTTTGGAAACAAGGGGCCTTCGCGACGCCCCGCATGCGAAGAGCGCCCCAGCGGAGCCCCACAAACATGATCCGCTTACACACACACACACACACACACACACACACACACACACACACACACACACACACACACACACGCGCGCACACACACACACACACACCGTCCGACGCGCCCGGGCTGCATTGACCTAAGTGGGTGTCGCAATTCCAGAACAATACTCGCGCCGCCGGGCCGAGAAGTTGTACTCACAGGGACAAGCGGGGCCACGGGCGCAAGCGGACCCGGCACCTGGGCTCGGCTGTTGTGGCGTGGTTCGGCTGCGTCAGTGGCCAGGCCGGGGGCAGGTGTCTTGTTACGGGCGGCGCCGTGGGACCAGGCGAAGATCCAGGGGAGGGGGGGGGGGGGCGACGGGGCGACCCCCCCCCCCCCCAGGGCACCCAAAGGGCACCCGATATGTAGGCGCGTTACAATCCGCCAGAGCAGGCAGAAAGCGGTATGTACATCGCCCCCCCCCCCCCGCCCCCTGTTTTGGTGGCTGGGAAAGGGCGTGGAGAGACTATTCAGTATTGTACTGAGACTATACACTATTACTGTTTTATTACCGTTTAGCAGACTACAGTATTTAATGGCTGCTCGCTCCTGACTGATGTCCCCAGGCTGGCCCAGCGCTGACCAGCTGGCTTTCCGCCGCCGGGCGCCTGGAGGCTTCGTCCTCCTCCACTCATTAGCGGTTTCGCGCGCCGGGAGCGGCTCTAGGCCGAGGGGCAAATCACTCGCGTGATCATGTGTACAAAATTCTAGAAATTTTAAAAAACAAATAGAAAAAAATTGTAAATTTTTAGTTGGACTTGGACTTCATGCCGAAAAATAGCACCTACATAGGCTGAAACAGCCAGAAAAGCAATAAAATTCTAAACTTAACAAAAACCACGGGGTGTAATCCGACGAAATCCTGAACTCTGTGTACATAGTTTCAATGAGTGGTTGCCCCCTCGCTCCAGGCGGTGTCGCAGGGCGCGCTGGTTTGAAATGCGTCATTGCCCCGCAACGAGGCGCGCTCAAAACAGCAGGTCCCTCAAAACAGCAGGTCGGCATGATCGTGGGGGCCGCTGTTCGTGAGCACCGCACGAGAACCGAACCTAACCTTACCCAGCCTAACCTAACCCAGCCTAACCCAGCCTACCCTAACCTAACCCAGCCTAACCTAACCTAGTCGAGCCTCAGCCAACCTAGCCTACTGACCTGCTGTTTTGTTAAAGGATCTGCTGTTTTGGTGCCCTACCAACCTGCTGTTTTGAGGGACCTGCTCTTTTGACGGACCTGCTGTTTTGCTGCGGACCCCCCCCCCCCCCCCCCCCGCAACACCCCCCTACTGCGTGGGACTGGAACAGTGGGTGGGCGGTTGGGTAGACCGCTTCTTATTTTCAAAATATTCTTATTCAATTTATTTCCTGGTCAGAAAACAACCCTTCCGGGGTCCTGATCCACGGCCCGAAGTCTAGTAGCGGCGTGGCGTCATCTAGTAATGCCACCGTCATTCCGATTAAAGCAGCGTCCTCTCAGACTTAAAGTCCAAGAAAAACGTCGTATTTCTTACTGTTTCGAAGATATCGGCATTGCAAGTGCAAAAATCGCGTTTAACGCGGTTTTGCTGGATTTTTGCACTTCCAAAGCCGACATCTCCGAAACCGTGTGAGATACGATGTTTTTCTTGAAATTTTAGCCGTTCGGCTTGCTACTACAATCGAACTTACATTGTTCCGAATCTCTTTTCAGAGAAAACGTATTTTTCGCCCTGTAGAGGGGCGGGCATTTGGGCTCCCCGCGGCACCACTAGATGATGTCACACCGCTACTAGACTTCGGGCCGTGGATCACGACCCCGAAAGGTTTGTTCTCGGATGCGGCACTAAATTGAATTCGAATATTTTGAAAATAATTTCGGAACTGACCTGTCCGGCCGTCTTCCGTTGATCACCTGCCCCAACAGCTACTGCTGGAACTGCAAGAAGCTCACGGCATCGCCCCTATCCACGACTCCCTCCGCCGCCGCCGTTCGTTGGAAAAGGCAGCCACGGACGCGAAAAGATTCAACGTCGTCTGGACTCCACCAAGACACGTTCCTCCGCCGAACAGCCCCCGTGCACTGCTGCCGACAGACCCAGCTTCCGTCGCCGACGTCGAGGCCCTCCAAGACCGCCTCCACACACTATACCAGGCCCACTTCTTCAATGTTGCCGTGCTTCCCATGCCGTATCTGATCTCTAACCTATTAAATTCCATACAACACTCAGTCTCGCAAAACTGGATGACCACTTGACCTTGCACACATCTGGCAACAATCATTCACCACCCTCAACTATGATATATTCACGGCGAAACCCGCACCAATACAAACCAGCAAATTCAGCAACTGCCGCAGGAATGCGTCAGAGATATTTCTTTCCGGCCGCTTCGTCACAAAGGACCCCGCCGACCAGTGTCGTGTAGCGTGACGAAGATGTCGCCAAGCTACCGCTATTCCGCCAATTGGTGCTTCCGTCTGCAAGTTCCATCACCCACACTCACACTGCCGAGGATTTCAGCTGGACGTCGCTCCTCAGCAAGCGCTCTGGACTGGACGAAGGTGTCGCCCTTCCGACGCTCGTTGTCGAATCTTCTACTACCCTGGCCGACATCCTGCAGTATCCACCCTACCTCATCCCGACATACTTCAATACGCTGTTTCCCCTCTTTGGGTCGGGATCTCTTAGATTTCTATTCATATATTTATGTTCCTCATCTGTTGCGTCCACTGATGAGTCCTCACCCCCCCCCCCTTGTCATCCTCTTTTCCCTAACCATGGTGTCCACGCTGATGCTGCTCTCTGTTTTAGGGGTGACTCAGTGAGGAAAACAAGGGCCAATACTTTAGCAACAGAATCAAATCCATTTTCAACAAGCTTGGGTTGTCTGAAAACATGCAGAGTTTTTTGAGTGATACAGTGCCATCCGTGGCAAGCTGCAAGTATGTGTATGGCCGACTTGGAAACAAGATTGCCAATAGACAGACTATCCTCCGTCTCTGTAAGGCATGGCAGGCTTCCACCATAAAAAATACAACCTGCAAGGAATAGCCACGATCCTCCTTGTGCTGTTTTCAAATTTGGGGATCACTCACATCTTAATGATACAACGTTATCATCGAGGAGAACCCCAGCCTTACTTTCGTGTGCATCCGCTCGTTGTGAAGTAGTGAGCCTCTTCAAAGCGATGACTCTATTGGGGGACTTGGGAGACCTGGCTCGTTATGTGAAACTGTGGTACCCATCATACAACTTGCACATTCTAGACCGGGCAAACATGAGAGCCCTGGCTCGCTTCTCACAAGACTTGGCCATCAGGTATTATCCATCGTTTCGGTTTTATGCCTGGGGTGATGACACTGATGTTGCCTAGGCGCTGCACGACGCATCAGTCCGGGCGGTGTGGCGGTGACATTTTTGCAATCATGCATTTCCAGCTCGGCTCGATCGGCCGTTTGAGCCCCGCCCCCGTTTGTGATAAAAAAAATTCTTGCCATCTAGACTCATTGTAAAAGTTGGTCTGCCAGTGTCTGTGCGAGTTCTTTCCCAGTTGCTGAAACCGAAGAGGCGCCCCTGTACGCATCTCCGCCTCTATGTCATGGTGATCCAGCTGTCGGCCACACTGCAACACCATCTAGACCAACTATCCACTCAAATCGCCGCCGTCAACTCTGTGCTATCGTTTACAAACCCCTGCCTTGGGTTCCACCTAGGCAAGGACATCCAAGAAGAACATATCAAAAGGTTTGCCGATAAAATTTTTAGACTCCATAGCAACCACGCAGCCACCTGTCTCTCCAAAAACTCAAGACCACGTAAAGGTGATTCTGCTATAAACAGCATCAGGGAAGCCCTACGGATACCGAAGGCCTGGGAAATAGACAAAGTCACATATCTGGAAAAGCCGTCTGCCGAATTTCCGACAGCCTTCAGCATCGGTCAAGTCCACGAAATAATCTCTTATCTCCAATTTCAGAAGTTCCCAAAAGAAGACATCGTCACTGGCCTGGCGTACCTGATATCCAGAGCGTTCCTGCCGGAAATCGTCAGTCGCCCCACCGTGCCGGTCTGCACGGCGAGCTCAAGCACCGCCGGCTCCGTCTCGTCCGTGACAGGGACGCCTCAGGAGGAAGTTGAGTCCAAGCCCGACGTTGCTGCGTTACACCGAGAGCTCGACGCAAAGGTACGCCAGCAACCTCACGCAGCCCCACTGAAGAGTCGACCACCACCAATGACCCCCGGCCCAGTTACACGCCGACGTCCCGACATGGCCGCGGAAATACTGCTTTAAACTCCTATCAGTGTTCCGTTTAATTAACTTAAACTACTACTTGACACTAAGATGCGGAAAGAGGTTGATGAGTTAAGAGAAATGCATCACAAACTTCTCCCTATTGTTCCTCGAGCCCGGAATGCCCTCTTGAATGCGGAGTATGATGAAGAAGAGTCCCAGCTATGCAAAGGCATCATGCAGGCTGAATCCACCTCTACCACCGTTGGCATCATGGGGCTTCAGGGTGGTGTTGTCTGTCTAAGAGGAATGTTTTTTCCAGCATATATTCAACTTTGCTAACAAAAAAAAATTGCACTCCAGCTCTCTCTCTCTCCCTCCCCCTCTCTCTCTCTCTCTCTCTCTCTCTCTCTCTCTCTCTCTCTCTCTCTCTCTCTCTCTCTCTCTCAACCATCACTAAATCTCGTTACACCAATTCATCGCACTTGCCAATGTAAGAAATCCTTTTGTGTGTCTGCTTCTAAGTTGTGGAATAAATATAGTATTTATTCTTACATTACAGCCCATACTCTCAAACGGCAAACCTATGTTAAACTCATGCAGCTGTACTAAGCTATTTTTATCTGTGATATGTTTCCTGGTTCTGTACTTGTGTTTTGTTTCATATGTATAAATATGTTATGTCATAAATGTATATGAGAGAGCTGTCTCTGGTGCGCTCGCAGGGCTATGCCCTATGTTTCCGGAGACAAAAATAAACGATTTCAATTCATTCATTTCTCTCTCTCTCTCTCTCTCTCTCTCTCTCTCTCTCTCTCTCTCTCTCTCTCTCTGTCATGGCGGACGAGTGAGGGTTCGGCTCCGGTCGTCAGTTTTAAACATTGGATTTTTACAATGAAATAGTGCTCTGCTTCGGTCTGGTGCCGTGGACTATCTTGCGGGTGAAGTTGAGCCCTGGTGGACGACAAGGCATCGTCGAGTAGTGACGAAAGTGCATAAAACTGTTAAGTGAGTGTGGCAGACGCGAGGCCTAAAGATAGGTTAGGCGCCGTCACCGGTACTGTCACCGCCCTCTCCCAGCAAATCGGAGTTGGCAACATCGTCCACAACTGAAGTTGGCACCACTGGTCAAGATGAGCCGCGAAACCCGAAGCGGAGGCAAACAAGTAGCAGAAGTTTCTGATGAAATGTTGGAAAAAATAGTAGAAAAGGTGTACCTAAAGTTCAAGTCCGTGATCGACAAGCAGACAACAGCCATAAGAGATCTCAGTGACGAGGTGAAACGCCTGCAGACTGTAAACAGCAAATATGAAGAAGAAATTGATAAACTGAAATTCCGTGCTGATCGAGCGACCCTAAGGATCGATGAGCTCGAACAGTACGGCCGGCGGAATAACCTTCGCATCTGGGGCGTTGAAGAAACTGCCGATGAAAATGTAAACGAAATTATCCTGAACATGGCCGCGAAGATCGGAGCAAACATCGACAGTGCCTGCATTGATAGGGCGCATCGTGTGGGCAAAAAACTTCAAGGACGACCACGGCCTATTATTGTCAAATTTACATCCTATGCCCATCGCCGTGAGATGTTCAAGTTGAAAAGAGGACTCAAAGGCACTAGGATATCAATAGCAGAAGACTTAACAAAAACTAGGGCGACCTTACTAAGAAAAGTGTCTGAGACCTACTCAAAGAATAGTGTATGGACTTCTGATGGGGTTATTCTGGTGAAATATGGTGATGCAATTGTGCGCATAGTGAGCGATTATGACTTTGATAAAGTTTATTTGAGTCACCCACCTAAAGCATAACCCTATTTGTTATGGTGTTACCAGGTTATGATATTATATCATTGTGATACTATTGCTAGATTTAATATTTATTTACTTTTGTTATTTATATTATGCATACATGTATTAATATTAATTTATATTATTTATTGCAACTTGTTTGTTTGTATTGAATTATTACACAGAACTGACGACCTCTGTTATCATCTTTGTTCTCTGTTTCAGATTTTAGTGGCTAAAAAAAAGGAAAGAAAAATATAAAAATATGAATCTAAATGATGACAGTGGAAAATCAATGCGCAGCCTGGTTAAAGCAGTGGCTGATAAGCATGATGACAAGTTCAAAGTGGTGCATATAAATGCTCAGTCTTTAAATAACTCAAATCATTTTGCAGAGTTCTGGGATGTGTTCACTAACAGTAAAATTGATGTGGTTGGAGTCAGTGAAACCTTCTTTCGTGATGGTAGTATGGTGGATATTCCAAACTATAATGTTTTCTATGTGAACCGGAATGACTTTGGAGGAGGAGGTGTTGCATTATATGTACACAGCAGACTGAAAGCGAGGCTGTTAGTTAAGTCAAGTGGTGAGAGGCAACGTCCTGAGTTTGTGATAGTTGAGGTTCAGTGTTCTAATGAAACAATTTTGGTGTCTTGCATATATAGACCGCCTAAGGTGGGCTATTTGGAAACGTATCTGGATGAGCTGTATAATTTCTTACCCCATTATAAGTATTCTGTGATATGTGGAGATGTAAACGCAAGATTTGGTAGTGGGTCTTATGAGACAAAATTGATCTGTGAACTCTTCGACCTCTGCGATCATACCTGTATACCCTTTGATGTAACCTATAAACTTGATGATTGCAGGTCCATTCTGGATGTTATTGCGAGCAACTGTGATGATAGAGTTGTGGAATTTGGACAATGTGTCGCTCCGGGTTTTTCTAATCATGACCTGATCTATTCTGTGTTTCAATTTAAGGTGCCACCGGTGAAGAGACAGAGTATTACTTTTAGAGATTTCAAAAATGTTGATGTAGAGGCATTAAGAGCTGATGCAAAGGATATACCTTGGCATGAAGTATATGACTGTGATACCTGTGATAGTAAAGTTGAATTATTTAATGATTTTGTGTTACAGCTGCTTGAAAAACATGCTCCAGTTAAGACTATTAAAGTAAAAAATGATGACCCACCCTGGCTGACAAATGAAATTAGGTTAATGATGGATGAAAGAGATAATGCAAGAGAAAAGTCACTAAAAACTAAGAATCCTGTAGACTGTAAGTTACATAAGGCTCTCAAGAACAAAACTAAACAGGAAATTAGAAATGCTCGGGTGAGGTACTATCATGAAATTTTTGATACAAGTGACTCTCCTAGTAAAATATGGGCAAATGTACGCAAACTTGGCATAGGTAAGGCAAAGAAAAATAACAAAGGTGATTTCCCAGTAACTGCTAATGAATTGAATGAGCATTACTTAAAAGTGTCAAAAGTTGATGACCAAGAATTAGCTGCCCAAACTGAGCTAATGTATAGTGAAAAAGATGTTGATATTGATCTCAATAACTTATTTTATTTTAAGTTTGTGCCAGCCCAGGAAATACATAAAATCATTCTTGATTTTAAATCTAACGCAGTGGGAGTTGATGGTATATCTCTTAAGTTTGTAAAAATGTTTCTTGACGAAATTTTATTTGTCTTGGAGCACATATTCAATTATTGTTTGCAATCTAGCGTTTTTCCTGTATTATGGAAATGTGCCAATGTACTACCTTTACCAAAAGTCTCTAACCCAATTGGGTGTGCTGATCTCAGACCTGTCAGTATTCTGTGTTTGTTTGCTAAGATTCTTGAGAAGTTGGTCCATGACCAGATATATGATTATGTTATTGTGAATAAGTTAATTAACCCCATGCAATCTGGGTATAAAAAGGGCCATAGCACAACTACAGCACTTGCCAAAGTAGCAGATGACATAAGAAAGGCCATAGATGAAAGGAAAATGACTCTACTAGTTCTATTGGACTTTAGCAAAGCATTTGATCGAGTTAATCACAGACTATTATTGATCAAGTTGAGAAGGCTAGGTTTCTCACATTCTGTGATAAAGTGGCTGAGGGAATATCTATCCAATAGATGGCAAAGAGTTTTTTTCTGGTGATGACTTTATTTCTGAATGGGCACGGGTTGAAACTGGTGTACCTCAGGGCAGTGTGCTTGGTCCTCTACTGTTTGTGTTGTATTTATGTGATATTGCAGAGGTCATTCAGAAAACCAAGCACCATCTATATGCAGACGACACTCAACTTTATACTCATTTTAAGATTGAAGAGTTAAAGGCAGCTGTAATGAACGTAAATGAGGACCTGTGTAATCTAGTCAACTATATCTCTGGTCATAATTTATTTCTTAATGTACTGAAAACTCAACCAATTATTATAGGATCAGGGCCTTATGTTAATATGTTAAAGAACTTAGATGTTCCATTAATTGTAATCAACAATACCCCAGTGCCTTATAAAGAGGAAGTAACAAACCTCGGTGTAACTTTTGATACCACACTTAGCTGGAGGCAACATGCCAATAAAATTGTAAAGAAAGTTTTTAATACTTTTGCTCAGGTTCGGAGGAACTTCGAATGTTTGCCTATCTCTATAAGGTTAAGAATTGTTCAAGCTCTAATTTTGCCGCATCTAGACTACGGATCAATACTGTTCACAGATATGAATAAGTACACAACAGAAAAATTACAAAGAGCCGAAAATGTCTGCATTCGCTTCATAACTGGAGCTAAGTGGTTTGAACACATCACACCACATTACTGTAACCTTGGTTTGTTAAAGTTGAAGGATAGGCGTACTATCAGCTTAGCATCTATGATGTGGAAAATTTTGAAATTTAAAGAGCCTAATTACCTTAATGTAATGTTTAATTTTTCAGTAAGACATCCGGATAGACTTGTAATACCAGTTCATAGAACTACGAAGTATGCTAATTCGTTCTGTATCACTGCATCTAGAGTTTTTAATACATTTAATGGGCATGAATATCTGAGTGATAATACTGTTGTTAGATTTAAAAGAGTGATTTATCAGAAACTCATTAATAGCTATGTATAGAGATCACAACCACGTGTTCTTAAATGGCTTTCCATTGTACTGTACCTGTCATATTTTCTGTGATGCTATTTTTTTTTTTTCTTATTTTTTTTTTTTCTTATTTTTTTTTTTTTTCTTAATGCCATGTAGCATTGCTTTGTTACCAACTTTGCCAAGAAGCTATATACTTTGTGATAAACTTGTCAACTTTGTGCTGTGATAATGTCTGAATATGTGTAAATGTGTGAATATGTAATGATGTGCTATGTACACTGCCTCTGTACTAGTCAACTGCTATGTTAACCGCATATTTTTGAGAGCGGGTCCATGTTCTCGTGGGACTTTTCAGTCCTTTTACGTAGACCCTAATAAACAATCAATCAATCAATCAATCTCTCTCTCTCTCTCTCTCTCTCTCTCTCGCTTCCTCTCTAACCATCCTTCTCCGTCGCCATTCGCCAAATGTCGTTCTCAGTTCACAGCCAAGTCCAGTCCGCTCCAAGATGTTGTTAGCGGGCCGGACGGGCCTGGTAGCGCTCCCGGCTGACAGGGGGTGTCCAATGACAATGACGCGTCCGGCCAGCTGGGAGGAGTGCCTCGTCTGGACGCTAGGGTGCAGCACCCACTGGACACGGCTGAGAGGCTAGGGGGAGTATGAGAAATAGGAAGGGAAAGGCGTCGGCAACCGAAAGGTGAGGGTGGTGTGATGAGTTGGAGGTGAGAGAGGAGTGAAGAAGAAGGAATAAGTGCAAGAAAGAGCATCCAAGACCCGGAGGAATGCAGGTAGAGGGTGAGTCAGACTGACGGGGATGAGGTGCTGCCACTAGGATCTCGAGAACCTTATTTTCCTTCAAAACTCAAAGAATGCGGAGAAGATGATCGACCACGTGGAGCATCCACGCCGAAACCATGGACACTTCGTCCCAGATGATGATCCTGGAGTCCTTGAGAGCCAATTTCTGTACAATCAGTATTTGTGATTTTCTCTTTAATTCTGTGTTTTTCTCGCGTCTTAACTGGACTTAGCTACTGATCTATTACTCCGAGCGCTGCAGAGTACGCCAAAAGTGATTGTTGACTGCGGGCGACGGCTGGTCCCAGGACAAACTTCCAACGATCTGCGGTCTCTCCTAGGTTGGGTTAGGTTGGGTTAGGACAGGTTCCGACAGGATATGTCCGAATCGGGAATAGGTTGGGTTAGGTTGGGTTAGGACAGGTTCCGACAGGATATGTCCAAATCGGGAATAGGTTGGGTTAGGTTGGGTTAGGACAGGTTCCGACAGGATATGTCCGAATCGGGAATCAAAATGGCGGCGGGTCCGAATAGGGAATATATACTACTGACTCCGATGGCGTAGCCACGCAGCAGGTCACCCTGGTCCTGAGACTGCTGCAGCAGGCCGATCCGCAGCCGCTGCTGGCTGGCGGACTCCTCCAAGCAGGGCCCGCGGTAACCGTGATCGGACAGAGCCTCGCGGGACGAACGCAGCGCGTCGCCGGCCTCGCACAGCGGGATGAAGGTGACGAGGGGGACGATCACGAGGGCGTAGCTGTCCGCGTCGATGCCCTTCATCACGAGCTAGGCAGGCGTAACCAGGCCAAGGTCATTAACGTCCAGTGTTGCCAGAGAAGTAGGCAAAAAGTAGCCCAAACACACACGTGTAAAGATTGTACCTACATGCGCCTGCCCACTAGCAGGCGCGGATACAAGGGGCTTTAGAAGGGCGCCGGAAATGTATGCAACCGGCGTAAACTTTTCCGCCTGTAAGTAGGCAAAAAGCAGGACATTGCCCCCCCCCCCCCTGAAGCCGCTCTTGAATCCGCTACTGCCCACTAGGCAACATGTGGTCACGGCTGTCAGCCATTTGCCTAGTAGGCAGCCGGAGTTAAGCACAATCTTTACTCCTGTGTGTTTGGGCTACGTTTTGCCTATCTTTCTGGCAACACTTATACCGTCTTACTCTGCGTCAGACGCTAGAGTCAGACACTTTGCCCCCTAATCTATATGGATAAGGACATGCACGGAAATGGTTGAAACTTTCGCCGCCAGTTTTCCGAGAAGCGTAAACAAGTGAAAGTGAGAAAAGTTCACAAATCCGTTGCGCCTGTTGGGGCCACCAGAAACGACCTTACATCGACTGTTGAGAGAAGCCGTAATTGTATACTATAGCGGCTTCTCGCTTAAGAGGTTGAGTTTGGTCAATTATGATAGGTATGGATGTGTAGAACGTTGCTACGTTCCTATTTTTTGGCGCTCTGCCACCGTTCACTTATAAATTAATAAAATGTGTTCCGCCCTTAACCTTACACCGCCGCACACCACCCTCCCTCACATCACACAACACGGTTGAATCGGGCAATGAATACCGACTAGATTCTGAGATTCACACTCTGGTACACAGATGAAGAGTTTTGAGAGACATCATGTATGTGTTGGATGTCGTTAATGCAGTACTTGAGAATGTAAAACTTCGCCGAGGCACGTAGGAAGCAGACGACATAAGTTTTTGGCGAGCGGTCACTCTAGGATGTCAGCGCAGCGACGCCTCCTAGCGGCCATCGCGGAAAGCTCGTCGCGGAATCCACGGCCAACTACGTCCCCCAACGCACCGCTCGTCGGTAAAACAGGGCAGGGGACCTTCCCCAGGACCAACTCACCTTCTTCCCCCAGACATTCACCCTTCTACCAATGCGCCCTTCACATTTCTTCTCCCAGACATTCACCCTTCTACCAATGCGCCCTTCACATTTATTCCCACCATACATTCACCCTTCTACCAATGCGAAAATAATGGCTGGATTTAAGTTTCTTCCCCCAGCACATTTCTTCTCCCAGACATTCACCCTTCTACCAATGCGCCCTTCACATTTCTTCTCCCAGACATTCACCCTTCTACCAATGCGCCCTTCACATTTATTCCCACCATACATTCACCCTTCTACAAATGCGAAAATAATGGCTGGATTTAGGCATTCACCCTTCTACTAATGCGAAAATAATGGCTGTATTTAGGTTTCGTCCCCCAGCAAACCTAACCAAACGACGACCACCACTTGTCAGATCGGGATGGACCTGTTTTACCGACGTGTCGCGACGAGCTTTCGGCGACGGCCGCTAGGTGTTGCTCCGTTGGCATCCTAGAGTGACCGCTCATCATCTACCTATGACGTCTGCTTCCGACGATCCACGGCGAATTTAGACATTCTAAAATACTGCATTTAGGACATCCAACACATACATGATGTCTCTCAAAACTCTTCATCTGTGTACCAGAGTGTGAATCTCAGAATCTAGTCGGTATTCATTGCCCGATTCAACCGTGTTGTGTGATGTGAGGGAGGGTGGTGTGCGGCGGTGTAAGGTTAAGGGCGGAACACATTTTATTAATTTATAAGTGAACGGTGGCAGAGCGCCAAAAAATAGGAACGTAGCAACGTTCTACACATCCATACCTATCATAATTGACCAAACTCAACCTCTAAAGCGAGAAGCCGCTATAGTATACAATTACCGAGAGAAGCTGGACGGGTGTCCGCCGCAGTCTCGGCGCTTGGCTCGATGGGTCCTACACCCAGAAAAATCGTTTCTCAGCTTGAGACTAGACCGGGGATTTTGAGAACATTGGGATCAGATGAAATGAATAATCTGGATCCCCTCCTGGTCCAATTTCAATGTTCTCAAAATCCCCGGTCTGGTCTCAAACTGAGAAATGATTTTTGGGCTGTGGCAATGAAGCGCCATGCGCGATGTCCCAGAAGGCTCGTTGACGAAACGATAAGTAACGTTTTTTGACCTCGTGAGAATTTAGGATACTTGCACAGTACGAAGTCTGCCACGATCTCACCTTTGCCAAAAACAGTGACTTATCGCTTTGTTAACGAGGATCCGGCGACATCGCGCTTTGTTAATCGGCGCGCTGGAACGTTGCGCTTCAGGACCCATCGCACCCATCGGGACCCCACTCTCAGAAAAATAAAATTGAACTGACCAGGAAAATCAAGATGACTAGAATTTGTAGTCGATTCAACCATAGATTAGTCGTTTCCACTAAAATTTCGTCGAAAAATCGACCAAATTTTAGTCATCTTGATTTTCTCAGTCAATTCAATTTTATTTTTCTGAGAGTGTCATCGGGTTCGCAAACCTAACATCTGCATACATTATTTCCACCTCCCTAACCCTTTATCAACTACACTCTGGGTGTATTGGTTCTTGACTTTAGAGCGCGCTAGACAAAACTAGACGCTATGAACAAACCACAGAGCCGACATTGACGCCCATCGTCAGGACCACCTCAAAGTTTAGACAAGGCCATTTCTGCCGTTTTCGTAATACCATGTACACATCCGCTGTAGTACATTTGTAATATTTTGCGGTACTTGTGTAATACCAGCCTCCAGCAATACCGAAATACATGTCAGTGTCATTTTAGCCCTGTAATACTCCAGTAATACCTCTAATATTTGTGTAAGACATGGAATAATTCGGTAACAGTACCACATCGAAATATCGAAAACAGGAGAGGGAAAATGGGCAATCACACCAAAAATATATAGGCGCCCCGCACAGACACATGTTAAACGAATAGGCATGGGTGCGAAAAGAGACACCAGTACAACTCCGCGCGTCTGCAGCACGGCGGAGCCCGCTCCTCAGACAAGGCCGAGACCCGATTCAACAGAAAACCACATAGATGATGATACACGAGACAGCTAAGGGACAACAGAAGGAAGGCCTGTTCAATATGGTGGAGGACAGATGGTCCACGTTACTGACACCACACAGCAGGGTGAGACAGGGGCAAGTAAAGTGCAGAGGGAAGACCGCAACACCGCGCAAGCAAAACCTATAAAACGCACCCGCGCGGGTGCGGGTTGCACCGTCCGGGCACCACATCACCGCCCACGCGCTCCAGAAGGCGGCCTCAGGAGACAACGGACAACACAGAGACTACGAACAAGAATCCATGAAGCGACGACCGAAAGCGGCTCGAGATCTGCAGAGCACGCATGACTCGCACGACCTCCAAAACCATACGGCAGAAGTTCACGGGCAGTGTTGACTAGGGTCTTACTTGGCCTCTGGGTTTGAGGAATCCTCGGTGATTGCCATCGTATCGTACTGCTCCCTCAGGCTGTACCTGCCGTCGCATCCCAAAACGAATTTCAGAGTATGTGCTTGAGGGTCTCCTCCACCTACACAGACCTTTATTTCCGTCAGAGCGTGTACCACAAATGTTCCATTTATTTTCGGAGCGTGCACATTCATTACCCCTTAGGTTTCTGTAGCTGGTCATAAACTCCTCTTCCCCGCCTCCCCCCCCCAAAAAAAAAAAAAAAATAATAATAAATAATCCGGCCATGTTTTGCCATTTTGGGGGCCATTGGGGGGGGGGGGGTGACTAGGCAATTTCTCGACGGCCCCATGCGCCACCCTAATTTTTTTTCCTCTGATCTTGGTCTTCATGACGTCAGGAACGAGGCCAACTTGTCCCGTGTCGCTATCTGCCCCTAAGAGACGTGCGGCGCAGTATGAAAAATTTGTCAGGTTTGCTCTAAAAGTATCCTGCAAATGCTTAAAACGACGTTTTCGCGGAAACATCGCTCCGGAGCCCCGTTTTCATGCACGATCGATCCGTTATCGTTAGCGACACTCCAGAGAGTCAGAAAATACAGTCGAACGCCGCTGTTTGTCCACTCCACCGGGAGGAGATGCAGACAAATAGTGGACAGCGCTGACCTGCCGGGACCCGGCCCGGACCCAGCGCCGCTGGCCCCCTGGCGGGAGGATTTTAGAGGCTTAATCCGCCCGGGCAGGAAGAAATTTTAACGACCAATTTGCATAACAATTTTGGCAATCTTTTGAGCTCAATGCGTAGAGCACTAAAAAACAAGCCAAATAAAAAAAAAACGTGTCTCGAAATTCAAATTTGAACACCTTCCTTTGATAAAACAAGGTTCGTTATATCTCAGATCAAAATTTGAATTTCGAGATGCCGTTTTTTTTTAGTTTGGCTTGAATTTTAGTCCTACGCGTTGAGTTGAACAGATAGTTAAAATTCTGAGCGCAAATTGGTCGTTAAAATTTCCTGCCGCCCGAGCGGATTAAGCCTCTTCAATCCTCCTCCCCGGGCCAGTCCCGTGGGCCAGCGGCGCAGAGTCCCGGCCGGGTCCGGGCAGCCCAGCCCCACGTGTCAAGTTTGAAGCAGGTGACGCCACAGGTGCAGCCGGAGGGAGCAGTACGATGCCAATCACCCAAGATGCCACAAAACTATAGGCCCCTTGTGAACCGGGTAAACGCTGTCCGATTTCTCCAGCAACTGATTTGGGACAATCAGACGAACCTCCACTGACACTACTTTCGCCCAACGACGTGTCCGGTCAACAGAGGCGGATCTCTGAGCTACTCCCGAAGAAAGGCGGATCTGCGAAAGGACCTCCTCGCCCCTCACACCAGTGATCGGATACTGAGAGGGGAGCTCAGAAATCCGCCTTTGTTGATCGGATACGTCGTTGTGCGAAAGTATGAGTGAAGGTTCGCCTGATGGTCCCAAATCAGTTGCCAGTGAAATCGGATAACATTTACCCTGAATTTTTTGTAATTCTTCAACGTGGCAAGACGTGTAAAATTTTTCTAAAGCGTCTCAAGAATTTGGAATAAAACGACGACCTTAACACGGTTCAATATCGACCGAGACAAGCTGGCCCGTCCCTGGGGTTCGGCAGGGGGACCTGGCCAGCTTGGCCTGCCAGCGGCGTTTGCGGGGGCCTTCAGCCTCCCGCCTCAAGTCTCCCTAGAAGTGCCCGACAGCAGATGTATTCGTTACGATTAAAATCGTTCACCTGAGCCCGTCCCGTGTTACTGTGCGCGCCGCATTCATAAGGCCTCTGCGGTGGCGACCAACCCTAACCTCAGAAACCAAAAACAAATATTTTCATTAATGAAAAATGCGATACAAATCGAAAATTGTTGCCACAGCTCGTGATTCTACGTTACAAAAGGAGTTGATCCTCAAAATTTAAAGGATCCGCGCTTGCTCCTGCCGTTCCTAAAGAAACGTGTCGGGAAGGGCTAAAAGGAATCAACACCTCCTACTGAACCCCGACAAACTACACTCACGACCACCCGCTGCTTATCTTTGCATTGAGCAGTGTCTAAGAGTTGCCAGACATATGAACTTGCGGGGTGAGCAGACATAAGGCTGAGCAGCCACGGCAGCCCGGAGGCTGGTCGCTGTGGCCGTGCTCAACGCTGCGCTGCGGTGCGCACAGAACACGGGGCGGTCTCAAGGTTAATGATTTTAATCGTAACAAATACGTCTCTACTCCTGTCGGGCACTGTTACAGAGACATGAGGCGGGGAGCCGAAGGCCCCCAGCAAACGCCGCCGACCGGCCAACGTGACCACGTCCCCCTGTCGAACCGAGGTGCCGGTGGGCCGCAGCAGCGCACACTGAGAAAAATCTTTGGCTCCTGGACCAAAGGGTAGTTTAGTGCGTTCCACTTCGACCCTACATCTAAAACGTTTAGTCCGTAGGTCTAAACTCTATGGTGCTGTGCCTCAGGAGGCTAGACACGGAAGCAAAACTATTGACACAGGCGCTAATCGTCTAGTGCGTTCCCAGACTTTCGGCCTGGGGACTAAACGTCCTGTGCCCAGAACCAAAAAAATTTCTCAGTGCAGCTTGTTACGCCCCTGAACGAGTATTTCACTAGGCGAACGTCTAAAAGAACATCTTTGAGCGAAATCACAGGGTTTCGGGACCCTACCTAGCATGCATTGCGAGTGGTCGGGTGCGCGGTACTCACCAAAGGACGAATCACGCTGAGGCGAGGGACGCCGATGAAGAACGAAGCTCTAGTAGTGCTCCCCTGCCGGTCTGCCTTGACTACCATGCCCAGTCGTGGTACTACGTAGGTTCGCACTCTGCACAGACCATGTGTGCACACAATTCGATGCCTCACTCGGAGCTCCGCCGCGTGTACAACGACGCACTGTCCGCTGCATGTGACGCCCACAAATAACACTCCTGCACCATGATCACCACGTAGGCTAGCACTGCACACACACACACACACACACACACACACACACACACACACACACACACACACACACACGCACACACACACACACACACACACACACACACACACACACACACACACACACACAGCGCGCACTGAACAGGCCCACAGGCCGCGGCCGTGTGTTCTCCACGGAGCGCTGGAAGGGAACTGAGGTGCGGCGCAGCGCAGCGACGCAGCCAGCACCCCGGCTGCGCTCTCACGCTTCGCGGAGGGCCGCGTCGGCGTCTGGCTGCCCCCCCCCCCCCCCCCCCCCCCCCCCCCCCCCTCCTCGCCCGGTGCATGGCAGCAGAAAGTGCGAACGAGGTGCCGCGCAGCTCAGGCCTGGCCTGGCCTGAGCGCATTCCGACACTCTGGCCACGCTGAATCCGCTGCATCAGCAGCAGCACGGCCTGGGAGACGAGTGCGACGGACGTCTGTCTGTGACACGGCTGCTCAGTGGAGGCAGCGCGCAGTCCCCGTCACCCTCACTGGAAAAAAAAAAATATGGAGGGACAGTACCGCCAACTCTCCACAAACGAAAAGCACAATTTTAAAGCGCGCACTCTCTACGAAAGGTAGGCAATTCGCGTTACAATCCACCTGAAAGTAGGCAAAAAGCGGTACATCGCCCCCCCCCCCCCCTCATAGAGCCACCCCTGGATCCGCGCCTGACTACTTATGATGGAAGCACGGAACAAAGTGCGGTCCGTTTTCGCGCCATCTCTAAGCGCAGAGGCGCAACCAGGGTCGGTTGGGGGGGGGGGGGGGGAGTGAAACCAGAAAATCGAAACGCTGATCAAAATTTCAATCTTTCTGCAAATTGGGCATCCTATTAACACGTGCCCCGATCCTCTTCATGCTCAAATGGACTCACTCTCGTTCGCGCACGCAGACGGCAGACGCACGTTCAGATGGGCAGGTTTAAGGTGCGCAAATATCCACATTGGATTTGGGTATATCGGCGCCCGAAGAGAGCCTGAAAGGTAGGAAGCAACCGCCTGTTCGTAAGCAAAAAGTGGTACTTCGCCGCACAAGTGTGAAGTTGTCCAGAAAAAAGGTTCTGGCCAGAACTCAGCTTTTCCCGGATCACGTATGCTTTACTCTAAAACGTTGTAAATCGACAAAACAAGGTACGTACAGCCAAAAATAAGCGTCCAAATGGTATTTCGGCAAGCAATAGGTGTACATAACGCTTAGGAACCAACTAAAGGCATTCAAGAACCTTTTTCAGATCGTATAGCAGTATACTCGGCTCGGGTGTGTTGCCTCTGTATTGCGCCGTATTGCGGCCGCATTTGAGCACCGCAAAATCGCGTGAGGTTTGAAAGGGGTCAAAACCGTTACGCCTCGACCCGATTTCACTGAGAACCTGTTCTCGGTGCACTCCAGCGGCCTGCAGGTGGCTTACAAAGTGCCTTTTCGGACGAGATAGCCGTAACCGGCGAGTTTTTTTTTGCCGTGTATTGCGCCATTTATAATCCAAAATTGAGCAGAGCAAAATCGTTTGAGCGTTCAAAGGGGTCAAAACGATTGGCCTTGACCCGATATTACCGAGAGCCGATTTTTCGGTACACTGCAGCGGCCTCCAGGGGCTTCCAAAGCGCCTCTCCGGACAAGATTGACGCTGCTCTGCTGACGGGTATTTTGCCTGTGTAATGCGCCAAATATTAGTCAAGTTTGAGCCCCGCGAAATCGTTTGAGGCTTAAAGGGGTTCAACACAGTTGACCTCGACCTGATTTCACCGAGAACCGATTTTGCGGTGCACTCCAGCGGTCCAGCGGCCTCCAGGCGGTTCACAAAATGCCTTTCCGGACAAGATTGACGCTGCTGCGAACTTTTCTACATGACCCATGCCGCCGAGGCGGACCGCGCCCCAGAGAGAGAGAGAGAGAGAGGGGGGGGGGGCAGAGAGAGAGAGAGAGAGAGAGAGAGAGAGAGAGAGAGAGAGAGAGAGAGAGAGAGAGAGAGGAGAGAGAGAGAGAGAGAGAGGCAGGCAGGCAGACTGCTAGACATACTGACGGACAGGCAGAGGCACCCGTGCCGACGGATTGAAATTGAATTTGTTAGGGGTTCTTCGCGATTTTCTTCCAACGAGAACTGCGCATTCTGGCGCGGATCCAGGGGCGGCTCACACGGGGGCGATGTACCGCATACTGCCTACTTTCAGGTGGATTGTTACGCGAATTGCCTACTTTTCGGGCGCCCTCCGGGGGGGGGGGGGGGGGGACCATCAGCCCCGAGAAGAACCTAGGACCATACCCTCTTCTGCATTTGACAATTTTGCCTTTTGCCCCTTGCCGCCCTCCCTTTTTTCGCTGCCCTATTTGGGTATGCAAATGATCGCCTCTATGCATCCCGTGCATCGGCATAGGGTACCTCCCGCTTTCTGTATCGGAGACCACACCAAACTCCATTTGAAATGTTGCGAACGTAAGTAAGGCCGAGAAGGAAGACGGAGCTAGTGCGATGCGGGCTTGCCTACCTTTTCCTTGCCACGGGGCCAAGCGCGGATCCAGGGGGGGGGGGGGGGGCAAAGGGGGGCAAAGGGTCAATTGCCCCCGGAAATGTAGGCAACCGGCATAACTTTTCCGCCTGTAAATGGCAAAAAGCGTGACTTTGCCCCCCCCCCCCCCTAAAGCCGCTCCTGGATCCGCCACTGCACGGGGCAGGGGCAAATGGAACACCTGGTAAGCCTTTTCGGCCCAAACAACATTTCGACGTCAAAACGAATGGAATCTGTGTAAGACTTCCCCTTTCATTTACAATTTATACGGACGTAGTTTTCCGCGCCTACGAATCTGCCAACAGACGTTCAGTACACCATGGGACTTACTCCGAGCTTACAGTCACTGAATCTTACGTCTGTTTACGTTAAGAAGTGTGATTCTAACAATGACTTCTTTCAGTTCCAGAAACGCATGGCGCGTGACATTTTTTCGATGTTTTCAGAAATGGCTGTAGACTAAAAATTTAAAAAAAGGCCAGTCAGAATCCAAATTTTCAAACAGTCGCTAATTGCTGTAAGAGAGTACTGTTTTCGAGGAAAAGTGTGCATTTGAAAGATGCGGGCCGTGTCGGGAGGGTTCGCACCTACGTCGCAGGTGGGTGGGCATGCCTTATCGCGAGCTCATCGCGAGCGAGGCGGCAGGCCCGCTTCGTGGACCCGAGCTCGAAGGCGCTCGCTGTTCTAACAGTTCAAGGCCGTGGGGCCCGGAGCCCGCATTTGGGAAGGGGGGGGGGGGGGGGGTGCTGCCTCGCGGTGGGCAGCCAGCTGGCCACGACCCCCCGACAGATCCCCCTGACTGCACTGCGGCTGAAGGCGCTCGTCTGCACGCGCGCTTCCGGAGGCTGGGGTTCGTTCTGGTACCGATATCAGCGGGATACGAAAACCATCGGAGGGATAAAATTTCGCACTTAAATCAACTCGCTTCCATCCCATCCAAAATTTACTGTTTACGACGGCGGACATAGTCAGGCTCGGCATACAGCGGAGAAACTCGAGCGGTGAGCGGGCCGTCGTCTTCCTCGTAGGCAGCTTCCGGCCTGGCAGCGCCCCCCCCCCTCCCACTCGGCCTGGCAGCGCCCCCCCCCCCTCCCACTCGGCCTGGCAGCGCCCCCCCCCCCACTCGGCCTGGCAGCGCCCCCCCCCCTCCCACTCGGCCTGGCAGCGCCCCCCCCCTCCCACTCGGCCTGGCCGCGCACGATTTTGCGGTGCTTAAATTTTGACAATATTTTGCGCAATACACAGGCAAATAAGCTGGCCTGTCCCTCCGTCAAACCTCGATGCCAGTACCGCTGCGCTCCACCGGCACCTCGGTTCGACAGGGGGACTTGGCTGGCCAGCTTGGCCTCCCAGCGGCGTTAGCGGAGGCCTTCGGCCCCCCGCCTCAAGTCTTCCTAGAAGTGCCCGATAGCAGATGTATTTGTCGGGATTGAAATCGTTAAGCTGAGCCCGTTCCTGTGCGCGCCGCGATGGTAATGGTGAGCGCGCGGCGGGTAACCCTACCCTCAAAAAACAAAAACAGACATATTTTCATTACTCAAAAATGCGATACAAATCGAAAATTGTTGCCACCGTTCGTGATTCAACGTTAAAAAGGAGTTTATCTTCCAAATTTGAAGTTTTTCTGTGAACGCTAAGTCGGCGTACACACGTCGTAACGCACGAACATCCGTCATCAGACTACAAGCCCCGCTCCTGACCGCCGTTTCTAAAGAAATGCGTCGGGACGGGCTAAAAAACCGCCAGCAGCGTCAATCTCCGGAAAGGCACATTGTGGACCGCCTGGAGGCCGCTGGAGTGCACCGCAAAATCGGTTCTCGGTGAAATCGGGTCGAGGCCAACTGTGTCGACCCCGTTTAAGCCTCCAACGATTTTGCGGTGCTCAAATGCGGCCGCAATACGGCGCAATACAGTCAAAACACCCGAGCCGAGTATACTGCTAGACGATCTGAAAAAGGTTCGTGGTGGCCTTTAGTTGGTTCCTGAGCGTTATTTACACTTATTTTGTGCCGAAATACCAAGCTTATTTTTGGCTACGTACTTTGTTTTGTCTATTCATAACGTTTTGGAGTGAAACAGTCGACCCGGGAAAAACTGAGTTCTGGCCAGAACCTTTTTTCTGGCGTCTTCGCCCTTCCCTTATAGGCCCCTCCCACCCCTCCATCTCATGTGACCGCAAAGTGTTCAGGGTATTTTGGGAGAAAACATCACTTTATCATTGTTACCCTTGTTTGATTCAAATGCATGGTAACAATTGAACCTTCTTCCATTCTGCACATGCCCCTTCACATACGGTTTCAGCAATGATCGCCAGCAATCGCCAAAAAAACTTATGTCTGGGAGAAGCGTGGACTACAGCTACCAACCGTTCACGACGTAAACGCCGCAGAGTGTGGGAGAAGGGGGGATGCAAACAAGGTAGCGTTGGTCTGTGCCTGCGGCTGCGGAACCTCTGCTATGCATGTTGCCCACCACACCGGGCAGTTCCCTCCGTCGTCTCCTATTGGGACGGCGATATGTAGGTCCGAAGTCCGAGTCAGGAGGGTGTTGGCCAAAAATAGGTCATCTGAGAGACCATATTTTCTGAATGAGGACCTCAAGAAACTCATTTCTAGATAGGCGTTTTTTGCTTTTGTTTTGCGGTGAAGTCCCCAGGTTTGGGTGCAACAGAAAAGGGTCTCTCAGGGGTATATATCCAAATGCGTCCTGAGATGCCCCGAGTCCAAAAATATGGTCTTCAGAATTATCTTTTAGCGCCCGAGCATCGACTGCATCGACTATCCTACTTTTTTGAGCCCAGCGTAGCGAGGTGCTCTCTGCATCGACTATTCCGCTTTTAATTCTCCTCACTCAGAGCAAGTGTCGTTGCTATAGATAACTGTCGGTCATTTGAGTTCCTTCATTTACCGCTAGATGGGGCCACAGAAATGGGCATGCGGTTCTACCAACTTTCAAAATTTATATTCATTTAAAACATATTAACTCGGGCGGAATGTTTTTCTCATAGTTTTGTCATCCAACACATGGAATAATAATCGCAATCCGATCGTAGAAACGTGACAATAAGAATTCATAGCAGTGACAAAATTATAGGAAACATGCAAGCCTTAATTTTGTCAAGAGCGACAAAAGGGGCCTGCGCTCAAGAAAATTCCTCAATCCGACAACTCAAAGGGTGTTTCTAGGACCTTTTCTAGACAAAATTTCCACCCCTCGGCACTCAAATAATAACCCACGTCGAAGGGGTTGATATTGAAAAATGGCACTTTGGGACCTTCAAGAACACACGTGGGGGCAACTTCATGCCAAATTTGACGTTAATTCCTAGCTTGAAAAACGTAATCTCAGCGATAGACGAAAAAAGGGCGGCGCTAATTTTGTTGACGGGTGTAGAAAAACAAAACAAAAAACTAATCAACCAAAAAGAAAAAAGCAAGTTAACTAGGTACGGTTAACTCCGCTAGATCGGGTCCAAGAAGCGTTCCAGTCTTGGACCGCCGGGCGGGCCGGGGTGGGTCAGAGACTCAGCCGGGGAGAAGGGCGCCACCACCCACACTCGTGTAAATCCTATCAGAAAAGTCTGACAGATTTCCTGAAAACCTGATAGTTTTTCTGAGAACCTCATAGCTATTCTGAAAACCTGATAGTTTTTCTGATAGTCTGATAGTCTGATATATTTCTTAGTCTGATAGCTAAGCTTGATAGCTTTTGTCTGAAAGTCTGACAGCTACGCCAGAAAACCTGATAGCCTTCGTAGTCTGATAGTTGTGCCTGAAAACTACGGCTGATAGAAAAATAGTCTGATATCAGTCTGATAGCATAAATTCGTCCTTTTTTTCACAGGTCCTTGAAATCGAAATTATTGGGAATATTCGATGCAAATTTGGCATCTCGCATTAACATACGAATTTACAAGGGCCATTTTAATTTCATCTAAATCCGACATGATTTTTCTGCTTTCTCGAGAACGGAAGCAGATAGACCAAATCTGACCCCGGATTCGTATCGGACTCGGTTTTGAGCCTCTGAGGCGGCACTTTCTACGATTCATAGGTGCCGAGTGCGGGAGGAACAAAGCATCAAAGTTCTATCAGAGCTATCAGAAGTTAGCTTTCAGACGCATAGAGCGATCAGAGTAAGTTATCAGACTTTAATAGCTATCAGAAACTCAGCTATCAGATCGATCTGATAGCTGAGTTTGTGATAGGTGCGCGAAAATAAATCAGAAAAATTTCTGATAGGAATTTCTGATAGGATTTACACGAGTGACAAGAGCATTTCTTGATCAAATACCGAGAGATGTGACAAAATAAAAAATTTCAACGAATTTTTTTACTCGAAAAACAACAATCTGACGCTCAGGTCGTGTTTTTAACAAGTAATTCACTATTCCCAATACTTTCGATTTTAAGGACCTGTGAAAAAAGGATGAATTTATGCTATCAGACTGATATCAGACTATTTTTCTATCAGCCGTAGTTTTCAGGCGCAGCTATCAGACTACGAAGGCTATCAGGTTTTCTGGCGTAGCTGTCAGACTTTCAGACAAAAGCTATCAAGCGTAGCTACCAGACTAAGAAATATCGAGGGGGTTTTCACTTGCGTAATACCCAGTACACCTGATCACGGTATTACGCGTAATGTAATACCGAAAAATAACAAAATATGCTCTAAAATGGTAAAATATAGGTGCAATGCGTATTTAATACTAGTGTAATACCGGCGTAATACCGCGTGATACACGTATTATGTAATACCCTGTACACGAAAATCCCGAGTGAAAACCCCCTCGAGAAATATATCAGACTATCAGATATTCCTATCAGACTATCAGGGAGACTATCAGACTTTCAGAAAAACTATCAGGTTTTCAAAATAGCTATCAGGTTTTCAGAAAAACTATCAGGTTTTCAGGAAAACTGTCAGACTTTTCTGATAGGATTTACACGAGTGAAATTTTAACCGATGGTATTGTTTAAGAACGCCTATTAATTTGGCTTGGCTTCTTATCTCAGATTGAAGGGTACACTTTCCTCTTTCCATGGAGCCTTTTCCCATCTTTGTAAACCGTTTTCCCAGCCCAGGAATGGGATTAGAACTGAGCGCGGAGTTCCTGGCCGACTGGCCGGCCGCCGCCTATGCTGTAGGCCAGTCGCTTACGGGGCTCAGCGGCCCAGCGGCCACGCCGCACGCCGCCCGGCCCGAACGGCAGTCGACTCGCTACACTCAGATCGATTTAACTCGAGAACTAATGCAATGAGTGCAAATCTGAAGGCACCATCGGAAAGACAATGAAATAGTACATCGCCTTATATACTTAAAACTTTACATCATGTTTGGACTATTTTGCGGAAATCTTGAATTTGTTATATAAAAACACATTTTTGGCTGTGTACCTCGCAATTTTTCAGATAGAAGGTTGATATTTTCATGGTTTACTATGTGAGCGATGCCGATTACGGCACCGTTTGAACGGTGACGATATCTCTTCTAGTTCCCGAGATCTGATTTGCCCCTGAGACATATGCAACCCTTATTTTCGGCATGAAGACCTAAAAATTTCGCCTGGCTTCTTATCTGGTTGAGAAGAGCGTGTTTCAGACTATAGGATTCCGTCAAAAAATCGTTCCTGTTCTTCAGTGCACATTTAGGCCGGTTTTGTGCCACTGCCACTAGCGTCCCCACTAGGCCAGATTCACGAAAACGGTGTCCGGCTGCAGTCTTTGCATTGTGTTGACAGACAGACGCGAGACGGACGGACGGGGCCCCCGCCGCCTCCCCCCGCCCCGCAGGTGGAGTGAGGGTGCGGTGCGGGGGACGCCGTGGCCGTGGCGAGCCGCTCCTAGCCCTCCGGCCCGGAGTCCTCGCAAAACCGAGTCTGCAAGGACTCAGGGTTTTAAACGCCATGTACACACCGTTGGCTCTAGAGGTATCCCCTTTGGCAGAGGGGCAGTTAAAACGTGTATCTACAACGTGATAGAGCGATTTTTCTAATTTTTTCGCTGAAAACCTAACTTTTACTTACGTAACGTTTACGTGATTGCGTTTAACGATAGAAGGTAGTTAGACACAGATTCTAACCGATTTATTTTCATCGGTATAGAGATACATGTGTGAAGGACTCGGGGCCAAAGTTTCATGAAAATCCGTCAACTGGCGGCTGAAATATGATAAATATAGTGAGCGTCTGCACAGCGCTTCGGCAGCGCCGCGCGCAGCGGCCGGAGCGGCCAGCGCTACGTCCTCCTTAAGCCTCTGAACAAGCCTTCCACTAGGGTGCGCTTTATGCCCCTCGCCTCGGCGGCGGTGGCGCTCCAGCCTGCCTACCGAGACTAGTCCCCCTCCGCGTTTGTTTCCTGGTAGGACTCTAGATGAGACGAGAGACGGAGGGAGGGGGAGTGGAGCCGGGGGACTCTGCCGGCCGGCAGGCAGTGAGTCAGTTGTTGGCGCGGCGTGGCGATAGCAGCGAGGCGGACCTGCGGGGCCGGGTGGGGGGGGGGGGGGGGGGGGGGGCTGGGGGCCGGGGCTTGCTGCCTCACTCCGCAGTGCGGCCGGCAACAGGCGACGGGACGGACCGTGGCCGTGGACTTGTGTGCGAGTCGTGTCTGCGTGCCAAACACAAGCGGAGAGAGCTGCCGGCCAGCATCAGGTTAGTGAGCACCAGCGCTGTGCGGCGGGACAGCAGGCCGGTGAACGTGCAGTCAGAACCAACACCAGCTTACTTGTCTGGGTGCCGTAGTCAGTGCCGGTACTGCTGTTGACGTTACCAGAAACACCGAGAAGGAGAATCGGAGTAACAAGCGCTGAGCTCTACAGCGCATGCACAGCTCATTTAGTACAATTTAAATGGAGCCTGCGCAGTGGTGATTTCGATGGGCCAGCGTTTGTTATTCTTTTCATTGTCTTGCCGGGTGCGGTGATGTCAGCAGACACATCATATTTGACTATTGTGGGAACACTGCTGGCACCGGGGAATAACCAATGACGGGAGACTCTCGGGCTGTATGTGAAATAGGGTAGTCCGGAGAAGTGATCAGCCGGAAGTGCGATGGTACGAATCAAAAAGAGCGGGAAACGGAACCAGGTGGTATGAGAAATCGCGAAGTCGCTTATTTATATCTATCTGAAAACATTCGAGGCACTTGTCCCACGGCGGTTCAGGTTCCGTTTCCGCTGGTTTTGATTCGTACCTTCTCACTCCCGGCTCATCACTTACCCGGACTACCCTATTGCGGGAGGGAGGACAATCATCACAGCCACAGCCCGTACTTTGGCGAAAAGACATGCTATCTCTGCTGCCCTCTCACTTTTACATTTTAGCGGAAATAAAAACATTCACGCAATTTCTTCTGATTAGCATTAAAATGCAGACTATTAATGTAGGAACGCATACTAGTACCTGCAAAATTCTTAACAATTGTTGTTTGTACCGCATAATGCCACAGCCGGTACAACCTCCTGTTGCAGTTCACTTTCTGGTGAGAGGAAAGAGAACCAAACAAGTACTTGACACAATAAGGGCAAGGTAGCAGACAAATTTTGCTAACGTGTGAACTCTGGCCCTAATGCCATAGCCACTTTGGCCCAAACGGGCCGTTTCAGGTCATTGGTATACTTCGGTGATGCTGTCCTACAACACAGCGCGCCATTCTATAAATTCAATACTACCCCCTTTTTAGAGCAAATAAATTTTGGTCTTTTTTTGGCCTGCAATTTGCACTAAACCACCCGTGCGCAGGGCTCTCCGCGCCCAGCCTCCCGCTCCTGCCCTGCCCTTCCCAGCCCTCATTCAGTGTTCTCAGGAAGGGGAAGGACACAAATGGCGCAGTTTTGTTTCGCGGTTGTATATGCAAAAAAGTTTCAAAGTGATTTTCAAAACAATTTCGTGTCGTTAAACTGTTGCTTGCAGTTCCAAAATAGATTTTGGTGGTTTTAATTTTAAATATGTTTCCTTAAATCGCAAATAAACACAAATGTTTATGCAAAAGCCGCTGCTACATTGGCTAGCGTTTCAAATTTGGGCCTGTCACGCAGCAGTCACTTTAGTGGCTGGTTTTGTTTTCACATTCGGAATCCCTGTTTCACGAATATGCAATACAAGAGGAGTACGCCAGACCACGTCGGGCCGTAACAAACTTTGGCTTGTCGCAAACCACTGTTCCGTGTCAGGCGCACCCCTACCTTGGTCTGCCGGCGGCAGTCATTGGGCTCTGTAAGACCCTGCGGGGCAAACAAGTCACCTATCCCCTCTTGGTACTGGACTGGACACACTATAAGTTTGGGGAGCTCCGCCCATGTCGAAAACCAACTTGTAAACCTCTGGATCTTAAAATTCTAGAATAAGTGGTATTCTTCCTCATGATCATACGAAAGAACCTTTTTCATCTCCGCGCTGTGCGTAAAACCGTAAGCGAGATATCGTGAAGCGCACAGACAGACAGAAACTTTCTTTCTGCCCCACCCGAGTAAGGGCTTCGCTGCCGCTCAGCAAAAAAAAATATTAATAATTAAAAAAAATTGTTAGGTGCGCGCTTTCTCGCGAAGTCACTGTGGTTGCGTAGTTTCTCAGAAGCTCGTTACGCACTGCTTCCTTGTTTTCTCAACCAGGTCTCAGAAGATGCACAACTTTCGGTGCAATTTAAAAAAAAAAAAAAAAATTGACAGACTTTCGAAGAATGACTCTTCTTTAAAATTAAAATGCGCATATTTGTGTTTGTCACATTTTGGGAGATTCTTTATTGTTATCCCCACTCTAATTACATCACTTGTCAATCTCGAGTTTTCCCAACACCACCACTACAGTTATAAATTTGGGGGCTGGTTCAGGGCATGCAGTGAGTACAATGTGCACCACTTACGCATACACAGAATCGTTAATGTACCTATGCATAAATTTCTACACACGAGTTAGGCCTAACATGTGTGTGAAATTGCAGTGGCGATCGACTGAGATGTATGTTTTTACCGATTTCGGCAAGTCTTGGTCCAAACGTCTTTTTCCCAACAACGCTTTTAACACATGTGTTCCACTTTGCCTCGTTGTTGCCACTAATATGTTCCGCTGGTATTGTCTGCTATTCCTAGAGCTTCCGGCGGACGGACCAGCAGACGAGCAGCAGACGAGACAGACGGACGGACAGCAGACGGGCAGCAGACGGGCAGCAGACGGGCAGCAGACGGGCAGCAGACGAGCAGCACACGGGCAGCAGACGGGCAGCAGACGAGCAGCAGACGGGCAGCAGACGGGCAGCGGACGAGCAGCAGACGGGTAGCAGACGGGCAGCAGACGGCCCGCCATGGAGCTGGAGTGCCCGGTTTGCCTGGAGCCGCTGGACGCGGTGCTGCGGCGGCCCAAGGTGACCCCCTGCGGACACACGATCTGCCTGCAGTGCCTGCGGGGGCTGCAGGAGCGCCGCTGCCCCGTCTGCAGAGAGGTGAGCGCCACAGCAGGGCAGGGCACGGAAAAGCACGGTAAACTCCATAGCATACTAATCTTCTGTGTTCCTCCGAATTCTTTCGAATTTGGCGGATATAAGTGAGGACAACCTAATGTCATTCCGTATCGTTGTGGAGACTTCATTCCAAAGTATCATATGGAATACAAAAAGTCATCCTAATGACATTACCCTGCTCGTTAAGCGTGGTCCAAGTCGATCTCACTAAATTTGACGAACGTCTACGGAGTCTACATTTTCCCCCCACTGTGGTCATTGGGGATGGGGAATCCGCAACCCCAATCTTTTACCTGACCTACGTTAGCCAAGCAATGACGACGGATCTGAATAAAGCTATAGAATACTGTGGCATACATAACTGCTAAATAAAGCATGTTGAATTATTTCAATCTGGAGAGTACGAAAATAGGAGGTAAACTCCGAATCGCGTGTGGCTCTCTACGTTTGCAAAAAATAATTAAAACATCGCCGTAAAAATTGGCTTAGAGGACCTGTAACATTTGTAGCATTGGTTATGACCATAAATTCATCGCATGGTTGGTCCAGACAAAGTTGAAGAGATTCAATATCGCCTCTTCGTCCGAATTAGTGGATGTTTGAGTGTGGTTGCTCGGAAACGGCTCAAAATACGTTTTCTCGACGTCTCATGCAAGAAGACAACTTAAATTTTTCAAAAGTATAGTGAAGTCAAAAGTGGCCCCTAATCTGAGAATCTACCTTAGGTAACCCATTCTCAAAAAACGTCGTTTTAAAACGACTTCTAGAGTGAGAACTCTTGTTCTGTCAATAATTTGTGGGTTGGTAGGGCACCCCTAGGGGATAATTTTTCATCAACGAACTAGTGGGCGCAAACGTCTAGGTTCGAAGATAATTGATGTTCTGTATCTGACTTCCGCGCCGGCGAGTTAGGCAGTCCACAGCGCATGCCCGTGCAGTGGGCTGCCTACCCCACCGGCGCGGCTGCCGCCGGAGCGCGCCGTACGCTCAGCAGACGACACCGTAGCAGGGGCGTCGTCTGCTGCCAGCGAAGGCAGCGCCAGCGGACAACACGGTGCCGTCTGCCAGGCAGAGGCGGACGAGAGGGGGAGGGGAGGGGCCGGGCCGGCGCGTGCACATGATCCAAACCGCTGTGCCACTACTATTGTAACGAGGGAATGGCGGACATGTTCGAAATGACGATAGTTCCCTGCCAAGGGCGATTCACTCGGAAAATCGGTGTGCAGGGTAATTTAAACTACTACATGTATTACAGGTACTACAGCTACTACAGAAGTACTACAATGTACTACGGGTGTTCTAAGTACTGCAGAAGTACTGCAGTAGTACTACAGGTATTACACAAGTATTAGAGGTACTACACTACACAGGTACTAGAAATGTGCCGGGTGTTCAGGCAATCACAGTGCAGTTGAGAGGGTTTTCCTAACAGTGCCTCCCAGAGTCCACTACAAGTACCGCGTTCTTTCATCCGTAAGGTGGAATACATCCGTAGTACCTGTAGTAGCCATGTAGTAACTGTAGTACCTGTTGTAGCCCTATAGTACCTGTAGTAGCCCTGAAGTACCTGTAGTTGCCCTGTAGTACCTGTAGTTGCCCTGTAGTACCTGTAGTTGCTGTTGTACCTGTAATACATCTGCAGTGCCGGAGTAATACTTGACTCTTGTAGTACCTGCAGTACCTGTTTTTTAGAACCTGTGCGGGCTGGCCTACCCACGACACGCGTGCATAAGACAAGTCCAGGTTGACCACCGCACACCCGCTATATGTTCTCAGACTTGTCAAATGTGGTTTGCGCTCGCGACAAGATCGTATAGATTTGCCTATTAGATGATTCCACAGTGCAGGTGAACTGTCCCCTCCCCCCCTCCCTTCCCCAATACATCCCGTACATCGTTCAAGGGGGGTGGGTCTAGCGATGGGTCCTAAGGAGTACGTCCATTCTCCCGCGCGCATCTCAACAACGTTCCATCTCAGCGTGTCAGCAAAGTTCGATGTCTCATTCGCCCTCCTTGCCCCTCACCTGCTAGCGGTTGGCGAGGGGCGAGGAGGGCGCATGAGACATCGAAATTTGTTGACTTGCCCTCTGAGATCGAACGTTGTTGAGATGCGCGCGGGAGAATGGACGTTGTCCTTAGGACCCATCGCTATGGTCTCCTGTGTGTGCTATTTAAGAGTTCTACTGGTACTACAAAAGTACTACACCGGTACTGCAGATGTATTACAGGTACTACAAATAAGGTTTTACAGGTACTGCAGGACTACTACAAGTACTACAGGGGTACTACAAACATTTGTACACGTGTTAATCGCCCTCCCTGCCCCCTTCCCTCCAGCTCCCCGCAGCCACCAGCCAGCGTCTGGCCGAGCGCTGAGCAGTGCTGCGCCTGCAGATCGGAGCGTAGGCAGCCCAACCTACTGCACTGTATTCTGGGACACCCTGTGCATTTTTGCGATGTGAATTAAAATGTCTCACACCACAAATGGAGAGCTTGATTGCATTTGAGAATCAGCTTTCTTCAATCCCCCACTCCCCCCCCCCCTTTTTTTTTTTGGAGGGGAAATGTGATTAATAATTTGAGGGGAAACATCGCATCTAAGAGCTTTGCTTGCGAGTTGATATGGCAGGGCACTGGTTTTATTCCGCAATACTATTTTACTTTAATCCGATAATACTGCCAGTATTGCTCTTCATTGAGATGCAGGGTGTATTGCCCTTTCTTAGCAATAATGTGATGCAAACTACTGAAACGCAGCGTAGAAGAAGAAAAACGCGTGAAAACACCACCAGCCCGGCAAAACTGTGGGCAGGTATGAGAAATCAGAATAACGTGAAGGGTTGGTTCATTTCGATGTGAGGTTCCGTCCGTTTTATGTTACATATTATTCCTCATACCAGCTTGTAGTGGTGTCTGTGTGTAATCTTGTTCTTCGACTTCCCTGTATGCACCTTGCTAGAACTTCCTACTAATCCTCTGACTTCCACAGGAGCTGCCGCCGGTGGACACGCTGAAGGACAACTTCTACGTCCTGGGCATCCTGGAGCAGCGGGCAGCACCCAGGTAAGTACCAACCCCCAGGGCTGCCCAGGGCGCGCGGCTGCAGCTGCTGACAGTGCTGTGCCCGCAGGCCCCGCCGGATGTGGTGCAGCGACTGCGGCGCCGCCGCCTCCGCCGAGTGCCTGGAGGAGCACAGCGTGGTGAACGCCAGGGCCGCCCTGCGCCGCCGAGCCCAGGACGCGGTGCGGCGCGCCGACATCCAGGGGCTGGCCGAGGAGCTGGGGGCTGCGGGGAGGAGCAGGCCCTGGCCGCCCTCAGCCTGCTGAGCGGCGACGCGGCGGGCTGGACCCTGCGGCTGAGCAGGGAGGACACCGTGCTGAGCGCGCGCTGGCAGCCGCCGGGCCCTCAGGGGGACCAGGGAGGCCCTCAGGGGGGCCCTCAGGGGGGCCCTCAGGGGGCCCTCAGGGGGCCCTCAGGGAGGGGAGGCCCTCAGGAGGACCCGCTGCTCGCGGTGCTGGCAGCCATCCTGGCCGTGAGGTGCGGCCTCCGGGAAGACGGGGGACAGCGGGCTGCAGCGGGCGGCCAACAGGTGAGGAGCTGAGGCGGGGCTGAGCACCACGAGGACTGGCTGCAGGAGGACAGTCTGCGGCGGGGGGCGGTCAGACCAGAGATAGACAGGCATGGAGAGCGCTAGTGGGCAGGCTCGTTTGGGTTTGGGGATCATTCAGGTGCTGCCCGCGTAGAACGTATTTCTGAGACCTCGTCTCCTCCTCGTCGCCATTTGGATACGATTGGGAGACCAGAAGGCGATGATCTGAGTCATTTCCCGGTCGTCACTTTATTGTACTCCATTCGTGTGCACCTGGGCACGGCCTCGTCGTCTTCCCGTGTCACTCTCGTCGCCTCCAGGTCTCTACATCGTGTACAAAACGGGGTTTTTAGCGAGGACAGGGCGATGAGCTGGCTACGAAAATGCGACGAGAGGGCGACTATGCTTTTGGCGACGAGAAGGCGACGAGTCTGCGACGACTTCGCAGCTGGATAAATTTTGTTTCAGACACTGCTGCTACTGACCTTCTCCTACCCTATCTGTATATACTATAAGTCTCTGTGGCTCAGTGGCGGGCGTGGGGCGTGCGGCGCAGGCGGATGACAAGTGTCGCTGGTTCGATAGCTCATGTTTGACACTAGCAACACTGTGAGTCCTCGATCGTATAGCCAGGCGCTGTCGAATAGGTACACCTAGTCGTCCTCCACCCCCTATGCAGTTCGAATAGAAGCGTTTTCGTGCATTTCCTGTGCCTCGTCTCCACTTTATAACCCTTCTCTGTGTAAGTAACTCATTCAGTTATATCTTAACTCGGAGGGCTCCAGGGGGGCCTCCGGCTCTCTTCGGGGGCCTCCAAAGATACCTTTCCCTCTGGGGCCTCCCCGGGGTTCCCCGGATAGCCCGGGCAGGCCAGTCCGTCCCTGCAAGACGGTCAAGGTGTGAAAGTTGGTGGTTTTGGACGTACAATCTGATACTGATAACTCACCATGACATTTCCATCGACAACGCGAGTTTTTGCTGAAGTGTCCGGAACTAGGGGACTTTTGCTCGGAATTAGGAGGCAACTGCTCCTGATTTCGGACAGTCTTTCAGGCCCTGTAAAGAGCGTGAATTTTCTGCTATTTTGGATTTTTCTGAGGCATCACATGCCTTTGGACATGTAGTTGCTAGAATCGCAATCGATTTTTCCTGAGATGCAAGGTGCGAACGCTACGAGCTATAAACAAGAAAAATCGTCCGGAATTGGGGGGTCTGACTATAGTAATTTCTGTAAGCAGAAGATTCTGAATGTAGGTGAAAATTTGCAAACCGAAACCTTTTGTATAATTTTGTACATTAGCTATGCACTGAATGTGCGTTTTCGTGCGGAACTTATTATGCACTCAGGGGTGGTAAAACCCCTTAGAGTCTATCAATAAAGATAACCTTTGGACAGTGCTTCACTACAATTTGAGCTCTGTCAACTAGGATCGGAAGAATCAGACTCTGAAAGTGAAGAGTCCGCTAACACTAGAAGGGCCGAGGGGGGTCAAAATGACCCTTAGCGTGTTTTCTCGTGTATTTTTTATATTTCAGACTTTCGCTACGCATCTTAATTTCTTTGACATTTCCTAAAACCATGGAAAGCACCATCACACAAAATTTTATCTATTTTCGTCAATTTTTGTGGACGCTAGCCGTCATTTTACCTAGAAGGGCCGCAGGGGTCAAAATGACCCCTGCGGCCTTTTTGCACTGTTTATGACACACATTGGCGCCAGAACGTTGCTTATGTCACAGTTGACTTTACAAGCGTTGGTACTCATGTTTGGGACGATCTTCTTGCCGCAATAGCCTTCTATTACTAGGCAAACCTCATTGCATTCCCCTGAAAGTAGGCAATGGCCGACAAAACACTTCTCGACACATTGCTGAACTAGACCTTGGCGAATGGGCTTCGGTGAAGGTTGACTGGACAGACCTTCCGAGAAAAGCCGCTAAAATTATTTTACCAGGCCAAATATCAACATACGGCCCACAGCCCGATCAAAAAATCGAAATCTTGGCCAGAAAAAGTGTTCCTCAATCCTATCTTTCAGCTAGGGATTTATAGACTAATTTGGACCTCGGCAACGACATATCATGAGATGGCAGCGCCTTCTTTTGACTTCACTTTACGGTTTTTCGCCATGACTCAGACATAACGGGGTGTCGACTGAATATCTCAGCCGTCACGACTCAGGCGTTTCTAAGCAGTCTGGCCTAGTAAAATTAAAACCAGGGTAGATTCGATTTATCCTCAGCTACGACTACCGGATTCTAGCCCGTTATCCATTTTACCAGGCCATGATACGTCTGTGGAAGCCGGTAAAGTCGCCACAGACATAAGATGGTCGTTTTGGCTTTCGGAAGATATGGTTTTCGGAGCCGTGTTTCTCGGAAGTTTGGCCTGGTAAAATTAGAACCAGCGTGGATTCGAGTTCTCCGCAGCTAGAACTACGAGAATCTAGCCCGTTATCTAATTTACTAGATCATGATACGTCTCTGGATGGCGATAAATTAGCCACATACGTCCAGTCGTCGTACTGGCCTTTGTCTTCGGATAGAAGTTTCTCGGGAGTTTATCTCAGTGGAATTGTAACCAGAGTGAGTTTGAGTTACCCCCAGCTAGGACTTTCGTTATCTCTTTTGCTAGGCCATGATTCGTCTCTGGATAGCGACGAAGTAGCCACATACGTAAAGTCGTCGTTCTGGCCTCTGTCCTGGGATAGGAGTTCCTCGGGAGTTTGGCCTGGTAAAATTGAAACCAGGGTAAATTCGAGCTGTCCTCAGCTAGAAATATTATTTGTTATATATTTGACCAGGCCAGAATTCGTCTCTGGATGGCGAGAAAGCAGCACCACATGAAAAGTCGTCGTTCTGGCGGCAGATCGGATTTAACGCATTGCGGGTTGCCTATTTTACGCTCTCGTGCACCGCTTAACCTAACCCAACTCTCTAAACACCATATTTGATTGATTTTTTACCATTATTCATCAATTAAACACGAAAATACATCATAACCCGGCTTTTAACACGGCAAAACATATGGGGGTCAAAATGACCCCTGCGGCCCTTCTAGGGTTGCCAAAAAGCCGGCCCTTCTAGTGCTAAACGCCGGTGAGCCAACCAATGGTGCTATTCACGCTTTAATAGGGTCTACTCGAGACTTTTAAATTTAAAGTGCGTTCGCATCCGGAGTTAAATTTTGACCAAATAAATGCCCGTATTGAATTCTGCTCAAAATTTCATGCTTGCACATATAAAATTTTCCCTTAAAAAGTTGACTCATTCCCTCTCTCTCTACTTGTTTGTGCGTTTTGCCAAAATGAATTTATGCCTCTGTAGGCCGCAATTTTCAAGATATTTTCCTGAAATTTTCAGGATATATGTTTCGTGCGGCCCCGAACACAATGCCGTTTAAACCACGTTAATATCTTTACCCGTTCAAAATTTTAAACTTGGCCCCCCAAGTCTCCACTATCCGAGGTCGCTGCCCCCCGACCGGCTGGTCCCTCTGCCGCACCCGCTGCAAGGGCTCCTTTCATCCCCAGCCCCGGGACCAGCGCGGCTCCAGGTAGTGTTGCTGCAGTTGCTGGCGAAGCAGTGCCATGCAGGCCGAGAGAGCCAGCGGCCTTCCTAAAATAGCCAGAGTATAGAATACAGTGCAGCCGCATTAAAACCGAGGTGAACCGGAGCGAAGCGGGTAATCCGGGGCAATGCGGGGTTATCCGCAGTCCGGCACATGCCATAGAGGAGCCGCTGCTCCCTCAGTTTCACCGGAATGAGGTTCCCTTGTTTTACTTTAGAACGGTCATAAGCCGAGCTACAGCGCAGTAACTGCCCCCACTGGCCATGCGGCAGCCGTGCGCAGCAGACCCTCCCATTGGTGCACCGCCAAGATGTTACCGCGTGTCCGGTAGTAACAAGCCCGTAAGGCGCTGGTAAGCAAACCTGAGGGGGTTTTCACTTGCGTAATACCCTGTACACCTGATCAAGGTATTACGCGCAATGTAATACCGATAATTAACAAAATACGTTCTAAAACGGTAAAATATAGGGTGCAATACTTCTTTAAAACCAGTGAAATACCGGCCTAATACCGCGTAATACACGTATTATGTGATACTCTGTACACCAAAATCCCGAGTGAAAACCCCCTCAGGCAAACCCGGTGAACTGCGCAGCGTGGGCCTGGACACCCGGTACCGCCCGGTGCACACAAACCTGCACTCTCCAGCGCAGCTCTCTGACGGCGTGTTTGTCGCAGGACCCAGCGGAGCCGCCTGCCGAGGCGGAGCAGCCCGCCCTGCAGGAGGCGGCCATCCCGGAGCTGGACGTGGGGGACATCACAGACACAGGACCCACTGAGCGGCAGGAAGAGAAGGCGGCGCTGCTGCAGCGGGTGCGGGCGGAGGGGGTGAGTGACAGCCGGCACAGCCCGGCACTGCACCAGGTCTGACTGCACCTTGGGCCGCCTACCGGTGACCGCAGGGGGGAGGGGGGCCTCCGCAAGCCTCCGAAGGAAGAGCACTGGGGAACATGCGTATTTGGAATTTCACACTGTGCCAAAATGAATAGGCATTAAAAACGACGCATTTAAACAAATCCCACCAATTTCCACCACCGGTTTTGAGGCTGCGATTTGTTTGTATCGCGCGAAGAATTCCCATGTCTAAAAAAATCGTAAGACTTACGGAATCCGCTTAAATATTACGGGATCCAGTTACATCTTGTCGAATCCGCTTTGATTTTAGTGGATTCGCTAAGACATATCGGATCCCGTATCATGTAACGGAATTCGGTAACGCCAAATCGGATCCCAAGAAAGGACAGCGTATCCGGAAAGATCAATACAGTATTCCGGAAGGGCTTACCGGATCCCACATGTGTCTCAGAATTCCGGCACCTCTCGGTATCGCAAACTTCGTCTGGTATCCGCTCAGGAAATACCGTATCGTCAAAATACCGGTACATTGAAAGTGCTGTAAAACGCAAAGTTTTAGGAATTTCTGCTTCAAATTTTAGGTGTGGCTTCTACGCCAGAAATTACTAGGGCCATTTTAATCTCGTCCAAATCGGACGGCTGAAGCTAGCGCAAAACGGATTGCAGATTTGGATCGGACTCCGTTTTAAACCTATGGGAGGTTTATCTTTGATCTGGCAAGCATTTACAGAAGACGAAGAAAGCACGAAAGTGTTGAGGTCAAACACGGTATATCGTTAACTCTTACGGTATTCCGGACACTGTAACGGTATTTCGGTCTACCAGTGAAAATTGGTGCCCCGTATTAACGGGATCCGATATGATGCGGAATCCCTTTCGCAACGAAACGGGATACCTTATGGAATACCGAAAGGGATTCCGTATCATATCGGATCCCGTTAATACGGTGCGCCAATTTTCACTGGTAGCTCGGTATTTTCAGACATGGGTTTTGTTTCATATTATGCACCAACTTGTTTCGGAAGCTTGCGGAAACTTGTTGTGAGCTCGCAAACAAATCCGTTTGTATTATAAAGCAACAAGATTCGTTGCCATACAAACAGAAAAGTTCATAGGCAACAATTCTGCCTAGTTGTTCGCACTTTGAACACTGAACCCTGCGCGATGCCAGGTGGGCCGTGCTCTCCCCGGCCGCTGCCGCCCCGCCGACTCCCCGTGGACACCCGGCAGCGTCAGCGTCCGGCTCCCAGCCACCCCTTCGGCACGGCGGCCCTCCGCTCTGTGTGACGTGTGTGTCTGCTGCAGGTGCGCCGGCTGAAGGTTGTCTGGTGCCACAATGGACCCAGCGTGGAGCCTGCAGCTGCTGCGGGAGTCCTCCCGGACCGTGGAGGAGGTGCAGGTGCTGTGCCCTAGCCGGGAGCACCTGGCTGTGCTGCACAACTCGCCCCGGCTGCGCCGCCTGTTCGTGGGGAACGGCAGCACTGTGGACGCTGACTTGGAGCTGCCGGCCCTCCCAGCGGGACGCACCAGCAGCCTGCACACTCTCCGTGTGGACCTTCTGCCCCGTCGGCCGCTGGTGTCGCTGCTGCGGGCGCACGGCTCCGCGCTGCACACGCTGCGGCTGTGGGTGGGCACGGAGGGGGACAGGGAGTGGCCAGTCAGCTGCAACGACCTGCCGGAGCTGCTGGGGCAGTGCCGCCTCACGGCGCTGCGTGCGCTGCTGCTCTGCAGAAGGGGTTATTTCCACACCGCACAGCACTGCGCTGCCCAGAGGGACGCGGTGCGGCGAGTGCTGCCGGCGGTGCGCGTCCAGTGTACAGAGTGTGACAATGTTCAGCCAGAGGCCTTCTAGCGGGCGCACAGCGGGGAGGCCGGGCTGCGGCAGGCTGCCCTCTGCGGACGGGGCCTTGTTGAACAGGCCGGCCGGAGGGCCGCGGGGAGGACTGCGGGCGGAGGACTCAGCGTGGACTCTCCCCCCGAGTGGCCCCACAGCCGGTGTCCTGTCCGCAGCGGCTGCAGGGAGCTGCGCCTGGAGGGACTCTACAGCGGATGTGGAAGGAAAGGACCTTCCACTCAGCGGGACCGGGGAGCCGGGCGAGCAGACTTTGCCAAGCGAACAGTAGAAGGGCAAAGAACAGTGTGACAAAAGTGCTCAAACTGTCTGTGCTGCACATTTTCTACTGAAAACTATGATTATTAAAAACTTGGTTCCTTTACTGTATGCAGATTGTTTCCAAATGCGGTAATCTCCCAAACTGTAAGACTTTCAGCTTTTTAACGCGGAACATCCAGAAAACCCTAACAATTTGTGCTGGTAAGTACTCTGCAAATTCAACAGTGTGACACTATACGTAAGTTACAGCAGTGGCCCACTGTGCGGTCAAAGTGAAAAATGTACAAAAGTAAATTGCCCACCCCACTCGAGATGCGAGGGCCGAGTTATACTCGGCGTGACGCCACAATTTCAAAAAAGGGTCACATGACTTTTTCCAGTAGAAAATTAGAAGGTTAGTGGCAGTACTCATAATGGCCACCCCAAATCGTATGTTTTGCATTTTCGATCAGAGAAGGTCATGTGTTCCCATTATGGGCCGACCTGGGAATGTTTCAGTAATTGAGCGGAACTGCTGCAGTAATTCACGAACCTAATTTAGACGCGGCCGACTCACGCGACGAACCGAGTGTCACCTAACCTGCACTGTAAGCTGGATATAATGGGAGACACGGGCGTCTGAAGCTGCCCAAAACACTTTAAAGAAATAGTTTGAAGGATTTTGACTCAAGCAGAGACATATTTTTTCGCAAACACTCTTAGGATTATACCTACCTTAGGTCCGTAATAGAAACATTTTTGTGGCTTCGTAATACAAACACGAAATTGTGTGTATTACAAAACATTTTGTAGTTTGTAATACAGACATATTGTTACATCCCAAAAGTAGGTGAAATCCTCAGAGTGAAAATCACAGATATGAGAGCAACATTCAACGAATTCGTGACAGTATGCGCTTATAATAGTGTATACTCCTGTGGTGGACCGAGTGAATAAGGAGAGACGAGCAAAGCGTTCTCTGATTGGTCGGGGACGAGAGTGCGGGTACCCCCACCACAGCGTTCGGCAAATCAGAGCACGCTTTGTTCTTCTCTCTTCTCCATTCGTTCCACCACCGGAATACACTATGCAGATTTTATGTCGGGTCATTGACATATTACGCAATCACTGGGGGGGGGGGGGGAGCTCATGCTTACGGCAAATCACAGGGGGGGGGGGGGGGGTACGCCACGCTGATTACGTATACAAATAATACAAACAATACTGCGACTTTCGGCGTTAAACCCTAAACGCTTCGATGTAAGTACACGCGCTTACACTGGTGTCCGAACGCCGTAGCCGCCTTGGAGGCCATTCACATATTACGTAATCATGATTTTCAGTTTTTTCGACCCCTCCCTCCCCCTTGTAATCAGGCGTAATCTCGGCCGAGGATCCCCCCCCCCCCCCTAATATTACCCCGTAATTTGCCGTAATTGGAGATGGGCGCCGATTACGCCGCGCCGCCGGCTTCGGGCGGCACGCCGCCGCCGCCGGCGACAAAACGACAGCGCGGCGTGGATTCTGATATGACACCTTGTATCCGTGCCCTTTGTCGTCCCTCTTCCCTTTTCCTCCTCCGCGCAGCGAGCTCGCCGGCCTGGCCGTCACCAGCCTCATGGAGAGCGATTGGAGACCCTGAAGGTGTATGCAAACGGATTGCGCTCAGAAGGATTATCCTATTAGGCGCCAAGCACAAATCACATAATCGATTTTGGGACACTTTTTGACGCCCTCGTCGTCTTCCACTGTCGTTTTCTCGATGCCCCCTGACACGCCTACGGTGTCAGCGCCCGAAGGGTAGGCAACCCACCCGCGGCACAGCAGCCGTCGGAGACATCGGCCCGGCTCGGCTCCGGACCGGCTGGACCCGGCTCGGCTAGACCCGGCTCGTCAACGCGACAGGGCTAGCAAACTCTCGCTGGGGAGAGGGAAGAAAAAATGCGTCGTTGGGCGAGAAAAGGCTCTTGGATTCCTCTGCAACACGGCCTCTGATTGGACCAAGGTCGGTCACGTGGCTCGCCCAACGCACAATTTAGGAAAATTCCCCCTCGGCCATAGTTTCCTAGGGGCTGCGGGGGCTGCAGGGGCTGTGGTGCGACCCGACCCGAACTCGAGAGGAAGGAGCAGTGCAGCAAAAACCGCCTGAGAGGACCAGAAGAACCAGAGGGTTAGCTCCCATGCTTCGGGTCTCAACCTTCGGGGCACCCGAGCGCGTGGGGCTGGCCCGGGCTGGCCCGGATGGCGACTGCAGCGCGCTCCCGTGACGGGTGTGCGCAACTAACGGTCGATTGGCAGGGTTTTCGCCACGAATTAAAATGGTAGCTCGGGGTGCGTGCCGTAGATTCCCCCCCCCCCCTTTTCTCTTCCCCCTCTCCCTTACTGGTTCCACATTTTGCTTTCCATGCATTTCCTTTGATTTCTTTGCATTCAGTTGTAAAATTCATGGGTTGTTGGGTAAATAATGAGAGTATAATTCTGCATAAACGTGATATTTATTGAAAATTAAATTTACATAAGATCAGCGTGAAATGGGGAAAAAACAAACAATCACATCTCGTTTTAAAAAAGTTCAGCTGATGCTTCTCTGGGTTGACAGGCACTGAAACAAAAAGAACAGAACATAGATAAGTCAACTGCCTTGAAAAGAGAGGAAAAAAGAAAAAATTCCAGCGCTTACAGCACTGAGTCGCCCTCGTTAACTGAACGATATGTGTTGATGATACATTCTTAATTACAACTTGGAAATTTAAGTTTAGAAAAAAATTAAAAAGGAAAACCGGATAGTTCTGACATTCGAACCGGCGGCCCGCCGCACGGTGAACCGCTCTATTAGACCGCGCGAGCAAACCGACATTGTTACTTGACTTCGCGTGGCAGACCATCACAAGCCACGGCCGCGTTGCGAGGCACCAACAAAAGCGCAGACCAATGCAAATATAGAGCCAAGTTGGCGACAATAGACGTCCTCATTGAACAAGGGACTATTCTAAAATAAATCGGATTTGATGTGATCACATGCCTAATTGTGGACTGTAGCAGATTGGTTGCGTCTGCTTTTGGCAAATGAACTGAAATTCTTTTTTAAAGTATATTGGTACAATTGTTTTAGATTCTCCACCTACTCCGTCTACTCCGTGCGATGCCAATATGTCATTTTGAAACAATAAGCAGCAATGCTGAGATGATTTAGATTGTGTTAATTTCCAGTTTGTTACCAAGGGTTCAATTACATAGTATGATACAGAAGATGTAAAGTATAATGAAGGAACAACAGTATTCATTATTTTTTAACTGAACATCAATTCCTAAAGTTGGCACCACAGCACAACCGCGGCATAGCTCCGCCCATTTTTGTGGCGTCATCTAGCGATAGTGAAATGAAACTCAATGCAGAATGTGGCAACAACGACACTTGCTGTGAGGAGAAGAATAAAAAAAGTAGAATAGTCGATGCAGAGAGCTCCTCGCTCCGCTCGGGCTCAAAAAAAGGAAATTAGGCATTGAAGCAAACAAATAATATTGTAACTTAGCTTTTTAGGGATCCCAACAGGAACGAGCAAGGGTGACGCATGGTGTGAAGGAAGAATGAGAGATGTTGTGACCGTGCAAAAGAAAAATCAAAACAAGATTAGTATTACAGCTTCTTCAACAGTTCAAAGTGACCAAATTATCTGGAAGTTCTAGTTTTAAAAGACTTTATTTGCAGAGCAAAGACAGCTGGGTGGTATCAGCATTACAATTACAGGGTGTTTATTCTCGTTTGGGACAAAAAGATAGGGTGGATAGGACATGCGGAATGCCGAATGCCGCCCAGCGTGCGAATGCTGCAGCGCCGTGGCGCAGGCAGCCCGCAACACAGCAGCGCGCGCTCGGTTGACTGCCGGGCAGGCGCGAAAGCTCATTACGGAATCGCAATTTCCCGCGTTGTTAGACGTTTGCGCCCACTAGTCCATTGGTGAAAAATGATCCCCTCCGCATGTCCTATCCACCCTATCTTTTTGTTCCAAACGAGAATAAACACCCTGTATAACAAAGTAAAGGTGGGTTTAGACTGAGAAGCTGACGGTGACGCTGACGGCGTTATCAGTTGTTTTGAGTGCGTTCGTGACGCTGACACTACATGGGCCACCTAGATTTTTGTATTTACGGCGCGAATATGGTCAAAAATCGGAAGAAATCCTCGGGGCATTTCCAACGTCAGTGGTAAGAACGCACCCAAAACGACTGATCAACGCCGTCAGCGTCACCGTCAGCTTCACAGTCTAAACCCACCCTAAAAGAAAAAGGAAAGTGCGGAAGGCATTTGCTTGTTGGTATAATACTATCAACATTGCTCGCAATGAGCTTACGAGAAACACAGTGTTAAAACAAAAGTACTATTCAGGGTTCAAATTTAAGTTTCACAACTGAGAGACAATTTCTTCATCATTCTAAAAGAAAGGCACTATGCATTATTAAACCACACCTTTACAAAGGTATAAGAAGTTGTCTTTTGTTGCTTTTTTTACTCCCAAAATCAAGTGATTCTTTTCTCAGTCGAGCGGCGTTACAAGCACGTGATTTCATTTCTTACTTCCTCTGCGTTCTTCTTGATTAGAACTCCCTTCTTCTGTTTGGGCTTCTCCGGAGTTCGCTATAACAAACTGGTGCAAATCGACACACCCACGCAACAGTGCACTCGCTCGCTCCATCTGACTACGGCTCCCTCACAGTAGGGTAATCCGGAGAACACTTAAACTGGAAGCTGGATGACGGTAGCAGCCAAAATGGCTACCGTGAACTTGGCCAAAAACCGACATCGAGTTTTGGCCAAAACTTTCAGGGACCGTCATTAAGCGACGTAAACGCCTGGAATTGTACAAAACAAGGGAAAACAGGTACTATGGCGTCCAAATCAGCTACTTACGGGAAAACATGGCAAAACCAGTCCTAAACCGGTACCTAAATCCTCAACACGCCTTACAAGACTAACCTACCCTGCGTACATGCGGAACAGTTTCGGTCAGTTATCACGAGACCCCAAAATATGCAGGTAATAGTTAAAATCTCTCCGATGGTGCCGAAATGTACTCAGCACACTCCAGGTGCGATCAAGCGTGTCCTTGTGGTTTTAACTCTACCCAGTTCAATTTTGGTGCGAGTTCAAACCAGCACTTCCCAGCCGCGATCAAAACTGTCCCCGGGGTTTTAACTCTACCCGGTTCAATTTTGGCGCGAGTTCAAATCTCTCTGACGGAGCCGAAAATTACTCAGTACACCCCGGCTGTAATCAAAACTACCCCTGGGGTTTTAACTCTGCCCAGTTCAATTTTTGGCTGAGTTAAAACTTCTCCGACTGTGCCGAAATTCACTGAGCACTCAGTTTCGGTCAGTTATCACGAGACCCCAAAATATGCAGGTAATAGTTAAAATCTCTCCGATGGTGCCGAAATGTACTCAGCACACTCCAGGTGCGATCAAGCGTGTCCTTGTGGTTTTAACTCTACCCAGTTCAATTTTATCGGGAGGAAAAACGTCGCAGACGGTGCCGAAATATACTCAGCACACCCCAGCTGCGATCAAAACTGTCCACGGGGTTTTAACTTTACCCAGTTTAATTTTGGCCCGAGTTAAAACCTCTCCGGCGGTGGCGAAATATACTGCGTATGCTGGGGTAGGCCAGCCCGCACGACAGACGTGCATGCAGAAGTCGTGGTTGCCTACCCAGCAGGCGCCATCGTGCTCAAACTGGCTAAATTAAGGTTTGCGCTTGCGGCAATATGGTGGACGTTGGCGGGCCCACGTAATGGATGAATACAAATCACCCTACGAGTTTTGTGTAGTGATTTCCATGCCTTGAATACGCGTATTATTGCGCGTTGATTCGCGTTTTAATTCGCGTTAATGCGCGGTAATACGCTGTAATACGCAGTAATAATTGGTAATATGCGATAGTACGGTTATTGCGCGCTATTACGTGTACAGGGCAATACGCGAGTGGTTACCCCCTCGGACGAAGGCGACACAAACGGAGGCCGTCCTGCACGCAGTGCCCGGGCCGTACTCGCCGCGTCGCAGCTCAGACGGGCCAACTGCAGCCCGTGCCTGTCTCTGATGTGGTGTGTCAGCCTTGGCGACCGGACATAGCGGCCGCATTCCACACAGGGCATACTGCAGCAGGAAAATGACAAAGTCCAAAGGAGAGTGAGCGACAGTGGCCTTTCCGCAGATCGGCAGCACACACGGCATGGCTCCGGTGGCACAGCTGTTCCAAACTGATATTTAATTCACATGACGCCGTTTGGGTGCCATTTCGTTTTCAAATGGCGCTCAAACGGCGCCATCGTTTTTGAATTGGCTCCATTTATGTGACAGTAAAAATTCAGCAGTCCCTCCCCCCTCGTGTGCGCCCACAACCCGAAATTTCTTTGATTTCCGTTTGAACAGCGACCGTGGCATCTCTGGAGAGCGCCTGCGAACGAGAGGTTAGGCAGACCCGCTTCGCTGCAGTGTTCACCACGCTGCCTACCTGCGAGGCGCTTGTCACCAAAGTTAATAGCGTGCGAGGAGGCGGGCGGGAGCCGCTCCGACGCCCCCACGTTGTGTTATTTCTCTCAACTGTCGCTGTATGAGTGACAGCTGCCCAGCAAATGCCGTTCAAACGGCCACACCGACTCCCAATGTGAAGGTAAAATGCAAAAGTTATTGGCTGGCATATTAATTTCATTAAAATGTAAGTGAAGTGGTCAAGGATGGGCTTTTTGTCATTAACATTAACTGCAAGGGTAGAATTAGGTTTATTCAATATTTCCTATTTGCCTATTTACAATGATTGTGTAAGTATTAACTAGTATACGTACAGTACAAAACAAAATTCCCGTACATCGGCACAGATACACGAACATAAAAAACAACAATAAGTGGTACGTATACGTTTCAAAACCAAATTTAAGCACATCAGCACACACACATATAAACAAAAAAACAGATCTAAGATAAATTTTAGACAATTTTTTTAAGTATTTGTCCAGTGCAATTTCATGTCCCTCCTCCTTCTTAAGAGCATACTCGTTATACGTAACAACTCTAATGGCCACTGCCTGGTTTTAACCCCTTTCATTGCATTGTCTGCCAACCAGCTCATTGTACTGAAACGGAGTTGCCGTTTCACCGCCGTCAACATCTCATCGTGCCCTGAGCAAACCCTCGTATTGTTTTCTTGAATCGGACTCGGGTATAGTGGATCACCCATACAAAAATGAAAAGTATGCTTTTAGTGCTCCGGCAGTGCGCAAAGAGTACTCCGCTTTGCCGTTACCGCCGCCAGCTACGGTCACAGGCCGCATTCAGTACCCAAACTCCCAGCTCACTGGTACGCTTTAGGGCCGTTCGGCGGGTACCAGGCCGTCATCAGTTCCAACAGGGTGCGTGATGCTCGGTGGCTCTCAGCGCACCAATACCCTTCGAGACCCCTTTGAAACGACCAAGGGTGCTTTCAGTACTCCACAGGGTGGACTGCTGCGTTTTTAGATGCCTGGTACGCAATGAGTACGCTGCCGTAGGCACTATCCGGTACACTGTAAATATTTGCAACAATAAAGAATGATAACCTACAAGCCACCTTTCAAAATAAGAATCGCGTAGATAAAGCGCGTTCAGCTGTGCGCTAGACAGACTGCAGGCGCCTGCGGCTTAGGCAATCCAACCTCTCTCAGGATCTAACTGGCTGCCTACCTACTGACGGCCAGGCGTCCCCCCCCCCCCCCATCTCATCCCCTTCCCTCCTCTCCCAACCCACGCCCACCCCCTGACTCTGCTTTCTGCTAGAAGAGTCTTCCTTCGTTTGCCATTGTTTTACCGTCTTCGTTCGTCGGCTGTCAGTCGCCTAGTTCTGTTGCCTTCAAGAGAGGCCGTGTGTTTACACTGTCCGTCTTGGTTACTGGTTGACTTTAGTGAGTCGACAGTCACGGGTCACGGGCGGTCACGGGCAAGGAGGTAGTAGAAGCCGCTGTTGTCCGCCCTTTTGCCGGCCGTGTCTAACCTCAACCTTTCATGCTGGTTGCATTGCATGCAGACAATAATTTGTAAGATTTTACGTAATTGGTTAACGTAAATTTTACCCATTGACAACCAAGCTGGTGAAGAAGGAATGACATCGAGCGACGACTGTACATCATCGACGACAGGTTAGTACAGTGCAATGGACAATAGTTTCATTTGTGTTTTGCTACCAGTTTAATCTCTTTTTATTTTATTTTTTCTGTGTTTCATTTGCTGACTTGCATCTTCCTGTTCATTCTCTATTACATGTGTTTTTATAATTACGTAGATGACCAAGGTGTTGATGACAACAGGCCAGCAGTTAAAAGATGTCGAGAGAAACACAGGAAGCGACTGAAACGGAGGAAGAGGATGAGAAGGACAACCAATGTTTCTATATCAGATTCGGAGGACTCAGGAGGTATGTCGGAGCTTTGGAGAGTATTTGATTTTTAGTGATTTATAGAAATTTATTTCCAGCATGAAATTTAGTTTGGTTTGCATAGCCTAATTGATTTACCAGGAATGATCATTTACACCTTAATTAGCTTTCAAGAATATTTAACAATCCATATAAAATTCTATTTAAATTCCCACAATATTTCTACAGAATAGCTAAATTTTATGGCTATTTATATTTGTTGTTTTGTACTTTCACACATAGTAAATCCAACAACTTTGAGTTTTGGCAGCAACATCGAGTGAAAATGAAGATGGTGATAATGAGAAAAATGGTGACCAAAATTCAATGGAAGATCAAAATGTTTCAAGTGATCACAATGGAGATGAAAATGAAAGTGAGGGAAATGAAATTCTTGATCCGAATGAAGGTGTGTGTTTCTACGTTCTTATTGCCTGATCTATATATCCTGCATGTATAACTAATGTTTATGATTCTATTTTTAAGGATGTCATCTTGGGTCTTCAAGTGAGAACAGTGAAGGCAACGTCCCATCTGGTCCTGTCAGTGAAGCAAGTGACCATGAAATACCTGCTCAAGATTCAGACAATGTGGCAAGTGGCAATGAATTGCCTGTTCAAGATATGGACAGTGTAGCAAGTGACATTGAAGTGTCTTCACAAGATTCAAACAGTGATGGTAGTGACTTTGAAATGCCTGTGGAAGTTTCGGAGAGTGAACCAAGTGATAGATCAGAGGCATCAGATGACACTTTGGATTCTGAACCTGAAATTAATGAATCATCTGATGAAAATGAAGAAGAGGAACCGTATAGAAATGAAGATTGTGACCAGCCAATTTACCCTGGGGCTCCAATAACTCTCCGTGAAAGCTTGTTAGCAATTTTCACTCTAATGACAACTGAAAACATCAGTGGAAAACTGTTGGGCATAATTTTAGGTCTCATTGCTCCTCATTGTCCAGATGGAAGTTTGGTAAAAAGAACTTTATTTACATTTAAGAAGTATTTTAAAAATATTGGTGAATCACTTATAATCTTTCATTACTTTTGTTGCAATTGCATCTACCCTGTCAAACTAAAAACTAGTGTTTGCAAACATTGCAAAAAAAGTGGAAGTAATATAACTTTCTTTCTGGAATTACCATTGCTTCAGCAGCTTCAGAATTTATTCCTCAGGGATGGATTTTACCAAGACTAGCAGTTTCGATTCAATGCAAATAGAAAACGCTGTGCCGAGAACATTGAAGACATTTATGATGGTCGTATTTATAAGGAGCAAGTGGATGAGGGCTTTCTCCGCAACCCATCCAATGTGTCTTTCATGTGGTATTCAGACGGTGTCAGTATTTTCAAATCTTCCAACTTCTCTATCTGGCCACTTTGTATGGTGGTTAATGAATTGCCATTTAAGATAAGAACTAAACCTGAAAATATTTTACTTGTTGGTTTGTGGTTTGGCAAAACAAAACCACACCCAAATATTTTTTTAAGGCCATTGCAAAAAACAATGAAGAAGTTTGAGGAAGAGGGACATGATTTTAAACTGCCTGACAACTCAGAAGTGCATGTAAAGGGAAAAGTATTATGTGGCACCTGTGATATGCCTGCCAAGTGTAAATTTCTACAATTCAAGCAGTTTAATGCATCTTATGGATGCCCCAGGTGCATGGCAGCTGGAGCACGGCAAGCTGTCAACACCACAACAGTGCAAGTTTACCCTTATGAACCTAATGTTCGCAGAAGAACCCATGAAGAAACTCAAGAGTATGCTCAGCAGGCCCTGGAGGCAAGAAGAACACAGAGAGATGCCTCTGTTTATGGAGTGAAAGGTCCAACTCTGCTTTCAAAAATGGTGCCTGATATTATCAGGTGTACTGGCATTGATATAATGCATGGCGTGTATCTTGGTGTGTGTAAATTATTGATGACATTGTGGTTCAGCTCCAAATACTCAAATATGCCATGGAGTTTGGCTCACATGACACAAGTAATTGATGAAAAGCTTGCAAAAATTAAGCCACCAAGTAATGTGCAAAGGGCTCCCCGGAAACTTAAGGAAATGAAGTTTTGGAAGGCATCTGAATACAAGTTGTTTTTGTTGTATTACTCCATCCTAGTGCTCAAGGGAGTGATGGAGGAACAGTATTTTAAGCACCACTGCATGCTTGTTTCAGCAATTGTACTCCTGAGCCAAGACAGAATTTCACTGACCCAAGTCCAAGCAGCTTCAGATCTCTTGTCTTCATATGTATCAGATTTTGTAAGGCTGTATTCACTTAGATTTCTGGGTATTAATGTTCACCAGTTAATTCACATGGCTGATGCAATTCTTGATCTTGGTCCAAGCTTTGTGTATTCTTGTTTTTTTCTGGAGAGCTATAATGGAATTATTAATAAGTGTTTCCATGGAACTCAACATGTAGCATTTCAGATTTGCTCAACTGTGAGTATGGTAATGCAGATGCCAAAATTACTGTCTCAATTGCCCCATGATTCTCAAACCAGTAAATTTTGTCACTTCCTTAAAGATGGTTCCAGGACTTATAAAATTGCTGATGTTATTGATGACTTACATACTGCTGTTGGAAAGTACAAGACTCTGAATCAGGAACAATTGGATCACTCAATGGAAGTGCTTCAAAGTAGTTTAAATATTGTGAATGGTAGATGTGATGTTTTCTACAGACTTCGAAAGAGTGGTGCAATGTATTTCTCAGCAGAGTATGGGAAAGTATCTTTACGGAATGAATCCAGCTTTGTTTCTTTCCTTCACAGGAATGCTCCAGCATTTGGTAGATAGATCAGGTTCGTACGACACTCTGAGTGTAGGAATATATGTGATCTTGGGTGCAGGGATTGCCCAGCTACATTTTATGCTGCAATACAGATTTATAGACGCTGTCATTGGTTTGTGCATGACATGAGAGATATCAGGCTACCACATGTGTGTAAGGTGGCGAGGACAAATGATTTTTTAGCACTGAATGTGCGTTCTATAATTGCACTCTGTTTTTGCATTGAAGCAAATGATGAAATGTATGTAGCTGCTCCTGTGAATAGACTAGAAGTAGAATAGTGCAAGTTAATTTTTACTTATGTAGAAGTTACAAAATTTACTTGTATTTTATGTTTCTGTTATTGACAAATTATGTTTTTATTGGATCTCTTTGATGTATTTTTAACTTTTGTAAATCTTACATGTATTTTTATTGATCAAGTAACCCTACCATTCACCATGCATGATTGTCAAATGTGGTTTTTCTCTAAGACTTACACAATTGTTTATTTCCCTGTCACTCATCCTAAAACCGGTACTATGTGCACACACACAAAACACTTTTATATTCACCATTGGAGCCATTGAAACTGAAACATTTCTTGACACATTTTTACCATCGTCGGCGCTCTATCTGGAAAATAATTCATTATCAAACCTAGACCTAGATCATAGACAAGATCAACAGGCAGACCTTTTCGGGCAAACATCGCCCCCGCCCCGCCTCTCGCGCACACGCAGTACCGCGTGACCCAGCGACCAATCACGGGATAGAAGAAAGGCGGGAAGGCGAGCCGTTCTTCAGACGACCAAATTCACGATTGGACGCGTTTAACTGCTTCTAAAACTAAATTGTGGTGTTGGACATCATGAGTAGAGCTTAAGACTTCACTGACGTTCAACGCCAGCAGCCTCAGCCACTCCTAAGCCGCGAAAATGCCTCCGAAAGAAATGACGTGAGTTCGCCGATCAGGTCGGGGTACATCCGTACGTGCCCATTCCGAGTCCAAACCAAGTTTTGATTCGAAGTCGAACTTGGCAGTTTTCCTGATGCTCGGAAACGGTTGCACGGATCGACCTCAAATTTTAGGGGTTTGAACATGGATATGAAAGCAAACGCCTCCCAAAATTTCAAAGCCGTCAATCAAACACTAACAAAGATATTGCGGTTTCTAAAATCGTGCGGGTTTGCCTACCCAGCAAGGCGACGACCCTTTGATCCGTTGTAACTGAGCCGTTTCTGAACCGATTTTTCACATGGACATATTTTTGTAACCCTGATGTACCCGCCGGTCTAACTAAAGCTTTGGAAATGGGTTCAAATCAAGATTCCAAAATGACCATAGAGGCAATAAACCCATATAACAGAGCCTTTATAACTTACAAAAATAACATTCCTATTCAGAAAATCAATTGGTTGTCCCTATAGAAATGGAAAAACACCAGTGCACAAGATTACTTCTTGCCTCTCCCCCAAACGATATCCTGTCATGTCTGTGATTTGGCAATGACTCCTCAACCCTAATTCTCATTCTGGAATTTTTGTATCAAATATTTGGCAATCATAAAGGTTCAGATTCCCTTTGAATACAGTGTACACCATGCAACTCCAGTGATCATGAAAACCCAGAGTGATGACAAATAACTGGAAGTGAAACGTACCAGTGCATCATCTTAAGGAACTTTTTATTTGTTAGCAATATTTAGTACAGCTTACATTTTTGAGCAACAGCAGGTGTCATATATTAATTAACAATCTATAGAAAGTAATGGAGAAACTTCCGTTGTTGAGTTATACTGAACACACATGATTTATGATTGTAGTGGATCTTCAAAAGTCATAGATTTATATTCTTCATCCACCCTCTATGATTTGTGATGAATCTCATTGCCATGTTACATGTAGACATGGACTCCACATCACCATCCTCCTGCAACAGAAAAGAAAATATTAAGATATAATGGAGTTGACAATAAATACATTGAATGGTAGACTCCATGTTTTCTAACGAACATTAATACTCACCTTGATTTATTTTTACTGATATACATCACTACCATGAGGCGGCATCCTGAAATCCACACTGTCAGCAGGTCTGAACTGTCGGTGTTGACCTCAGAGTTTCACGGCACAAATGGGAAGCAAGATGAGTAAAAGACTGAACAACAGCCTGTAACGAACATTCCTTAAACCCTTAAGAATTTCAAACTGACAAGTCAATTAAAGTTGAACACAACATAAAAATGTCCAATGAAATTATAATAAATTATTACCAGCAATCACTCAGCAATCTTTGAGTGCAGAGCCAATGAGGAGCTCTCTTGTCAAATACAACAACTCTTAACATGTTGAAGCAGCGGAAGCATTACAGGTGGTGAGTGTTTCGTAAAGAACGAGTCACTATTTAAGCACCAACCATGTTTGGGACTAATCTTTGGCACGTTGTTAAAATACTACAAAACTTGTGTGGCCAAGCAGAGGACGCTCCGACTTCGAAGTCGAGAACGGGGTGCCTGCAACAAATAAGTTCATAAGAGCAACAGGGAAAAATCGCATAATGTCAAGAAATACAAGGCAACTACTCACTTCACTCCCCTGTCGGTGTTAACGAGGATCTTACGTAAAATTACATTGTTAACGCCGCCGGTCGGTCGGCACCGGGCAGACGACGGGTAGGTTAGGGTAGACATGTTTGTACTGTTCCGCCACCAATAGTCCGCCACGCTGTCACGCAATTTTTTTGCCATATTGCTATTTTTGTGTGTAAATTAAATAAATAATAGGATGAATAAAATTAAGAAGACAGTGCGCCCAAAGACTTTCTTCTTATTTGGCATTGACAGCAGCCAGTGTCGATCAGGGCTCGTGCTTCAAGTGTTGGCAGCGCTGTCCGGACCCGAACGCCCATTGCATCGGCCATTGCATCACCCTCTCTCGTGTGTTAGGAACGCCAGGAATCAAAGAGTCTGATCTGAAGTTCTGTGGTTTCGTAGACTGTTTAGCTGTGTTTAGCTATTAGCTGAAGTGAATTGAAGTACACATCGACTGCCGGAGACTCAGTACCATGGAAGCGGTCGTTTTCTGGCCGGAGACGAAACAAGTCAGCATTGAGGACGTAGATGTGATTAAGGAGGAAGACAGATACAATGGCGCACCGACTACAGTCAAATTCGGTAGTCGGTCCTTCAAAGCCGTCATTCGTCTTATCAGTGGTAAGTTGTCCCTTATTTTCCTTCTCTTCGTACAGGTTATGTGGAACTACTGTGTGAACCTACAGCCGCAAAGTTCATTGTCTTGATGGGCAGACAACACACGCTGCCGGCTAAGCCATCTCGTAGCTTCGCCTTCACGTGTAATTAAATAATTAATGAACAGTTCTAGCCATTACTCTTGATTTCGCTTTCTCTTTCTTTCTGATTTCCACTGCTTGGTTGGGAAATGCTTCTCTGGGCTGTCATAACCTGTATCATTTGTTTCGTTAGTTCATTAAAGAGGTTAGAAAGGGAAGGCCCACTTTGTACAATTTTTATTAGTTTTGGATCAATTCTACTAGTTAGCACGTTTGCGGCTTGCAGAGTTTGAAAGATTTAAAAAAGGGAAAAGAGGTTAAGTTTGTTGGTGTCAGAATATGCATTGTGATGACCGAGTCATATATTAACTAGCTTTAATATAACCTCTGTTCAGGTGAGAGACAGGAGCTGATGGCTAAGGTAGAAGAAGTTCAGGCAGAAATAGATAAGCTAAAGGAAGCAGAGCAGAGGGAGCTGCTGAACCCTGGCCCCAAGGAAAAGGGAGGCAGAAGACTTCGTGAAAATCGAAGACAAGCGATTAGTGCAGGCTCAGCCTCTAGTAACCAGATTGCCTCCGCCGTTGGGGAAAGGTTGAAACCAAACTCCCAGCAAGCAGCTGCTGCAAAGAGGCTTGCAGCTGAAAAGAAGGCTGCTGAGGCTGCCCAACGATCAGCTCAGGTAATGCTTTCCCTTATTATTCTCTGCTGAGTTTTCAGGTTGCTGTTGATAAAGCTGCCGGCAGAGCGGTCAAGGGTGCTGGCAAAACCACTGTGAAGGCCCCTGTCGCAGCAACTGCCAGCACAGCACGCTCTTCAGCTGGCCCTGCAGTGTCACGTACTTTGTTTTCTGAGAGGGATGAGGAACAAATGAAAGCCAGTGAAAAGCAGGAAAGGCAAAAGCAAGAGAAAGAGAAGAGACAAAAGGTAGAGAAAGAAATTGCCAGAAAAGAGCAAGAAAAAGAATTGAGAGAAAGGCAGCAGAAAGAGACGGAAAATGCATCTAACTATGGAATCAATTTTGAAGATGATGAGCAGCAAGACAACAGTGATGGTGGTTTACATTCAATTGTGTCCAGCGATGATGATGAAGCAGCAGCCAAGGCCGTTGATACCTCGGGATGCTGCCACCACTGTATGGACCTCAGGAAAGCTTGTAAGTTAATATTTTATTAAATAACTGCCATGGCTTGCTAGTACTAGTATTTAAAAAAAAATCCTTTGCAGTTGATCGATAACCTCAGGTGTTCTTGAAGGCCGTTGCAGCTTTTGGCAATGCAACCATAAGCACTGTGCAGTTTGCAGAGCTTGAGCCCATCTCTGAAGATGTCCCTAAAGTAAGTCTCAATCAATTCAATAATTGAATACATTTATTTCATTCTTCTTTAATTGTGGTTCTTTGCTCTGATTGGAGTAAATTATCAGATAGTTCTCGAATTTAAATATGTGTCCTCTGATTCAAATTTTTAGTGTGAAGTTTCCAAAGGATCAAAGATTTTTATGAAAATTTCTGATAAAGATGACATTAAATCAATGGGTAACGGGGACCCTTCTAAGATGGCACGAGCCACTTTGATGGCCCTGTATGGCCGTCATTCATTTGAAAAGCACCGCATTACTGCATTGGGTACGAAGCAGGGCACCTTGGGCATACGCCCAAATGTACGTGCTGCAGTTAAAAGTAAGGTTTATTTATGTTGGTTTTAGATCTTACTTTTACAATTAGTATTCTAACTGTTCATTTTTCTTCCAGACTTTGTTAACAGGCATGCAAAAGCTCCTTTCAGGGCTCTCACCGACTCGGAACTGAACAAACTTATCAACAAAAAGAACCAGCAGATGCATCGAAAGTCGCCAGTCCAGAAGAAGCCCCACATGCCTGCTGCCAAGAGAGTTGGCTCTTCAATATCAGTAAAAGTAGCTGAGGCTGCAGCCGAAGCTGCTAAATCTGTGGCCAAGTCTCCGGCCAAATCTCCATCCAAATCTCCATTCAAATCTCCATTCAAATCTCCTTCCAAATCTCCAGCTTTATCTCTTGCCAAATCTCCTGTCAAAAGAACAATCCAGATGTCACAGCCAAGTGAGTGAATTTTACTTTAGTTTTTCTAATTGGTTTTTATAATTTCACACACACTAACAGTGGTCTTTGTTTCTGTAGCATGCTCACCCAAGAAAATGAATTGGGGGTAGCTCCCCAAGTTTCTCACCAAGGTATGCAATTTATCATTTATTTATTTATTTTTTTTTCATTTTTTTATGACCATTTATTCTAATCACTCTTGTGCAGCAGGCTATGGCTATGGGGAATACAACTACAACCAGGCCAGGTACAATCAGAACTACAACCAGGCCAACTACAACGAGAGCTACAGCCACGCCAACTACAACCAGAGTTACAGCCAGTACAACCATCCTCAGTACTCCTACCAAAGCCAGCCTGCCAACCACAATCAAGACATCCAGCAAGAGAGCACATACTTCAATATGTGATTTGTGAATAATGAAGGATTCCATTATTTGACTTCAAATCATGACTTTTGTTGGTTTTTAGATACTAAGAGTATTACTTTTGTTTCAGAACCTAATTTTAGTCTCATTTTACAATTTAATTTGTAAATAATGATAACTGCAGTATTTCTTTGTTTTTAAGTCATTACTTTTGTTATTGTTAGATTATAAGAATATCACATGTGTTCAGAATCTATTCTGGTCATACTTTACTGTAATTAGTGAACAATCAACATTTCATAAATTTGCTGTTTTTAGGTCATGACTTTTGTTGGGTTTCAGATTTTAAGAGTATCACTTTTGTTTCAGAACCTTATTTTGGTCTCATTTCACACTTTAATTTGTGAATGATGAAAACAGCAGTATTTCTTTGTTTTTAAGTCATTACTTTTGTTATTGTTAGATTATAAGAATATCACATGTGTTCAGAATCTATTCTGATCATACTTTACTGTAATTAGTGAACAATCAACATTTCATAAAGTTGCTGTTTTTAGGTCATGACTTTTGTTGGTTTTCAGATTTTAAGAGTATCACTTTTGTTTCAGAACCTTATTTTGGTCTCATTTCACACTTTAATTTGTGAATGATGAAAACTGCATTATTTCTTTTTTTTAAAGTCATTACCATTGTTATTGTTAGATAATAGGAATATCACGTGTTCAGAACCTATTTTGATCTTACTTTGTCATAATTTGTGAAAATGGAAACTTCATTATTTATATTTTGTTTTCAAGTCATGACTTCTGTTGATTTTTAGCTAATAAGAGTATCACTTGTGTTCAGAGCCTATTTTGGTCCTACTTCCTACTTTGGTCCTTAAGTTTGTGAACAATGAAAATTTCATTATTTTTTCAAGTCGTATATCTTCTGTGGACTTTTGGATATTAAAAGTGTCACTTTTGTTCACTAACTATTTTGGTCTTAGTCTATTTTCATTTCCACCAACTCTTATTTGAACCGCCCCCACCCCCACCCCCCCCAAAAATCCCCCCTCCTCCGAAGCAGCGCACTGGTACTCAAACAGTACGTGCAGGGGCCCTTCACGAGCACTGACAGCGGCCTAGTACCGCCCAGTACTCGTTCAGAAAAGCGTACCCGTCAGCGTCAGCCGCCCTAGCCCCAGTAAAGAGCTTATAGGCTGGGGAGGGCTCGCTGTACGTCCGTAGCGTGGCGTACGCGGCGAGCAGCGGCAGGCAGCGCGGCCCCGGCCGGCGCCCCCGGTAATCCTGCACTGACGGCCAGTGGAGGATTACCGGGGGGTAAAAAAAACACTAGGAATTTTATACCCCCCTCCGGGAGACGCCGAGGGGGGGTACAGTACCTCTAGGAACCAATTACCTCCCCCGGTAATCCTGGCACTGACGGCCAGTGGAGGATTACCGGGGGGTAAAAAACATCTAGAATTTTATACCCCCTCCGGGAGACGCCGGAGGGGGGTACAGTACTCCTAGGAACCAATTACCCCTGGTAATCCTGCATCCTCGACGGCCAGTGGAGGGGGGGTAAAAAAACACTAGGAATTTTACCTCTCCGGGAGGCGCCAGGGGGGGCACAGGTGAATTCTAGAACCTATTCCCCTTCCCCCTCCTCCCGGTAATTCACCACTCGCCGGTGTCTTTAGAGGACGATTACCGGGGTAAAACCACTAGGAATTTAGCAGTCCTTTCCTCCGGGAGAGGGGGTACAGCATACAGTACCAGGGGAATCGTTTACCCTCTGGTTTAAAACAACGCTGCAAAAATTCTAGGGATAGACTCGAAATTCTTTAAGATTAGAGGGTAAAAAAATGTTTTTGAGCTTTCCATACTTCACGTTTGGTTCTCATGTTTGGAAACAAATTTTGCAGTCAGTATTTGTGATTTTGAGTCACATTCTAATTGGATTTAGCCACTGGTCTATTCCTCCAAGCTGGGCTCCGAGAGGAGCGACGCGGGCAACGGATGATCCCAAGGCAAACTGCGGTGTCTATAAACTGGTTTTGGTTTTTCGGAAATATGTTATCACTTTCGAAACAACACCAGTTCCCAACTCAAAATGCCACCAAAACAGAATCCTTTCGTTACGTACTTTTCTGAAATGAATAGGGGTCTTAACTGAAAGGGCGAGTGCAATACTCGTTACTGTATTTCAGTGCCATAGTAGTAGTAGAGGAAGCAAAGAACGAGTGTAAACGGGTCGCCGTCACTGGTGTGAATGCTACAGGAAAAAGCTATCAGTAGTTTTGCTATCTGACCTCGAGCTATCAGAATATCTCTGATTGATGTCTTCGCGCACCTTCTGATAGCGAATTTCTTATGAAAAGCAGTATGCCAAGCTCGATAGCATTGTGATAGTTCAAAACATCTTCAGAGCATCAGTTGACACGTTCACTTAGGGGTCGTGCTAAAATCATGTAGGAACTGTGCAACCGAGTCTCATCCAAATTTGCACTGTCAGATTTGAGCTAGTGCGCACCTCTCGAGATGCAAAGAAAAATCTTTGTCGGTTTTAGATAAAATTAAAATGTCTCCAGTAAATATGGCACACTGATGTACGCATACCAAATTTCCAACCAGAAATTCAAAAATGTTTCGAGTTTCATGCTGCCCTTCGAAGTCAAAGTTTTCAGAAAATCCTGATATTGTTCCAGCAGACTTTTGATAGCTTACGCTGAAAGCAAACTGCTCTCAGGCTATCAGGAGAGCTATCAGCATAAGCTATCAGAGATCAGAAAGCTAAAAAATGCTTTCTGAAACTCAGAAAAGCTATCAGACTATCAGGAAAGCAATCATGTAATCAAACAAGCTGGCCCGTCCTCTCGTCAAACCTCGGTGCCAGTTCCGCTGCGCTCCACCGCACCTCGGTTCGACAGGGGGACCTGGCCACGGCCTGCCGGCGGCGTTTGCCTCAAGTCTCCCTGTAAGATCCCGACAGCAGATGTATTCGCGTTACGATTAAAATCGTTAACCTGAGCCCGTCCCGTGTGACTGTGCGGCCTCCCTCTCGCGGTGGCGGCGGCCAACCCTAACCTCACAAAACAGCAACAGAAATATTTTTCATTACTCAAAAATGCGATACAAATCGAAAAATTGTTGCCACCGCACGTGATTCCACGTTAAAAAATTCCAGCGCTTACAGCACTGAGTCGCCCTCGTTAACGGAACGATGAGTGTTGATAATAAATTGTTTCTCACAGCTTGGAAATTTAAGTTTAGAAAAACATAGAAGAAAAGCGTAAAGGTGTATCATTCGAACCGGTGACCCGCCGCACGCTGAACCGGCCCATTAGACCGCGCGGCCAAGCTGACGTTATTGGTGAGGTTTCGTGTGGCCGACCATCACAAGCTGATCATTAAGCCACTGCCGGGATGCGGTGCGCCAACCAAAGCGCAGAGCGATGCGAATATGCAGCCAAGTTGGCGACAATAGGCCTCCTCATTGAACTAGGGACGATTCTAAAATCAATCGGAAATGATATGATCACACACCCAATTCTGGACTGTAGGAGATTGCTAAGTCTGCTTCTGCTATATAAACTGGAATTCTTTTAAAAGTATATTGGTACAATTGTTTTAGATTCTCCGCTCCATACGTGCGATGCCAATGTGTCATTTTGAAAACAAGAAGCAGCAATGTTGAGATGCTGTACGTTGTGTTAATCTGCAGTATTACCACGGGTTCAATTATATTCTATGATAAGTAAGATGTAAAATATAATGTGGGAACAACGATGTTTGATATTTTTTGAATGAAAATAAATTTTGAAAGTTGGCATAACCGCAGCATAGCCCGCCAATTCTTGTGGTGCCATCTAGCGCTCTGGCATGGGTGATGCCTCCAACGGGGGAAACAAGAGTTACCTTTAGCAACGACACTTGCTGTGAAGGAGAGGAATAAAAAGTAGAATAGTCGATGCAGAGAGCACCGCTACGCTCGGGCTCAAAAAGGAGTTGGATCCTCAAAATTTTAAGTTTTTCTGTGAACGATAAGTCGGCGTACACACGTCCGAACGAACGAACGAACAGGACGTATCAGGACTATAAGCCTGGCTCCTGCCGTTTCTAAAGAAACGTTTCGGGACGGGCTAAAAAGCTATCAGGTAATCAGAAGTCCATCGAAATTTTCTATAGCATTTCTGATTTCTTTATAGAATTTACGTGGGGCTGAGGAAGTACACCTGATCAAACATTCCTACAAGTATTGAAAGAACTCCCTACCTAAACGCAGCGACCGCACATTTTGAGACATATAACATTGAGTTTAGTAAAACCTCACTAATCAGGCAATGTTATTTAGTTTTACTTTTATTATTCAACACAATTATTACAATGACATATTGTGACATTTATTTTGAAAAAACTACAAGATGCCACCGTACATCAGTTTGCGGAGAGACCACTGGCACGTCCACTGAGAGATCATCGTAACACTGCTATTTATGAGTGGACTTTCTGTTATGATTTTTTTTTACCGCATTGATTCTTGTATCTTTATTTTCGTCTGTGTATGTTTTACATATTCATACATGCCCACAAATATCTAAAAATTGTCGCGGCATTGAAACTAAAATTTTGTATCAAGTTTTGTAATGAAATTAGACGATAAAAAATTAAATAAATTGCCTGAGTTGCTAAGGTCTCACTGAACTCAAAAATATAAGTCTCAAAATATGCGGTCGCTGCGTTTGCATTTCGGGAGTTGCAGTCAGAGACGTGTTCAGAGTTCCACTGCAACAAAGAAGTACTAACGTCGGTGAGTAGGTGAGGAGCCCTGAGAACATGTTACTGAGGAAAGGGAGTTCTAAAATACTTGTAGGAATGTTTGATCAGGTGTCTCCTCCAGCTGCTTTGCTTCCTCTACTGCTACTATGGCGTAAAAGAAAAAAGAACGAGTATTGCGCTCCCCCTGTTTATGGACCAGTTTATGGACTCCGCAGATCGGTGAAAGTTTGACTTGGGATCATCCGTTGCCCGCAGTCAACGCTCACTTTTCGCATACCCTTCAGACTTGAGTGAACAGGACCAGTGGCTAAATCCAATTAGGATGTGACTCAAAATCACAAATACTGGTTGCAAAATTTGTTTCCAAACATGAGAACCAAACGTATGGAAAGCTCAAAAACATTTTTAGCAGATGATACATATAATCACCCACAGTCTTAAAAGAAACATTAACTCAAATGTTATGTATCAGCGGCTTGTACTTGCTGCGGAGGCAGGCGAGCACGCAGAAGTATACCAGCACGGGGGCCGTGGTCCGCCGCGCCCGCCTCTGCCTCGCCCATCGCGCATTGTTGCGGTCACGGGTCAGCCCAGCGCCCCAGCTGTTACTCAGGGAGCGGAGGGAAGGAGAGGGCTTGGGCTGCTGTGAATTGGGCTCTAGGGCTTTTTGATGCGCCGTGCGCTGCGTTGTCGTGTCGCTCAGTTGTTCGTTGTGTCCAGTTGTGTGTGTCCAGTGGTGCCACCATTCAAGACAATTTGCACCTAAACCACACCTACACCATATCAAAGTAAACTTTCAACCGCAAACAAAAGAAATTTCATAAAACTAGCGCACGGACATGCAGCACTTCTCCCACTACGCCAGCAACCTACAGCCACAGGACCGCTGTAAATGCTGCTAGCACTCTGCGGCCTGCTGCAACCGAATTAAAACGGGCATATGCAACACATCATTCACGTTTAATAGTTCCTTTTACAGTCCAGGACTCGAGTCAAGCTCTGCTTTCACAGACACACATAAGACTTTATTTTCATAACTCCCCCTAAATAAACCCTTAAGAAACTGGAAGACATTTAGAGTTGGTATCATCTGCTTCCTATTTGAATGGGGATTTAATTTTTTTTTACCCTCTAATCTTAAAGAACGAGTCTATCCTAGAACGCTACAGCGTTGTTTTAAACCAGAGGGTAAACGATTCCTTGAGACTGTACGGGCGGAGGGCGGGAGGGGAGGGGGCGTGCCGAGTCGGGTAGCGAGCCGAGCGCGCCATGCTAGGCCGAGTCGAGCCGGCCGGCGCGCTAGGTGTGCAGCAGGGCAGACCCTATAAGGGGGTCGGGTGGGAAGGGCACGGGGGGGGGGGGGGGGGGGGGGGGGGGGGGGGGGGGGCTTGACAACACTTGTCGTTCGTTGGTGTCAAGGCGTGCACCAAGAGAAACAGATTCTAAGGCTAAAAGCATTCAAGAATACTTCCCTGAACAGGCGCGGATCCAGGGGGGGGGGGCACGGGGAATGTGCCCCCCCCCCCTTCGGACCTATCGCCTGAAAGGTGGGCAACCTGCGAAGCCTCTCCGCCTGTAAGTAGGCAAAAAGTGGTACTTTGCCCCTCCCTCGGGCCGCTCCTGGATCCGCGCCTGTCCCTGAATCAAGCCAATCTAGGAATTAATTCAAGAAACATTCTTGGATTAAGAATTATATTCTTGAATGCTTTAAGAATACTGAATACTTGAATTAGAAATTCGTTTCTCTAGGTGAGTGGGAGAAATAAAATTGGACGAAAAATGTGACGCACAACAGGCTAGGTCCTAGACTCCTAGCTGTTGCTAAAGTTGCGAAAGCTTAATGTTTAAGATGAAAATTTTGATGCGAAACCGAAAGACGCGGACGAAATGACCTCTCAGGAGGTTTTGGGGCTGCACCATCATTTATATCTCTATATGCTATTCTGAATGCTTTACCTCACATAATTTCATTAGTCCTAAGATTTGAAATGTTAATATTCAATTTTTCCTTCTCTCCTGGTTTTTAAATTGCTAAAAAATTTGCCTGTTGACTGCCTTTGCTACTAGCTAGCTGGCTAGCTGTTTTTTTTTTTTAATTTCCTATGGAGCCCCTTACGCCAAAACCGAAAGTCTCTGTGAGAAGTTTTTCAGACCTTCCTGACTTTCGCATAGTACCCATACAAAGGCGTCGGACGTTATTTTACACTCCAGAAATGCAGCAGACAGTCTCAAAACCGAGTTCAAATTCAGCTTTCTCCCTCCATCCAATAGCGAAAGAAAAAGACAGAGCTAGCGCGCTCGGCTCGTCAACTGGCTGCGTCAGTATCATCCATCCTTCTCCTGCCACGCTAAAAATCGGACCTCTCCCTTTCTTGTGAAACAGCCCTTATTGTTGATGTGCCGGGCCGAGTCGAGCCCTGGTTAAAAGGGAGGCAACTCAAGAGTCGCGACCGCTTCGGACCCTAGAGTATGCAACGAGAGGCACAAGCCCCATAGCGGAACATTGTCGATGTGCTGACCGGTCAGTACCAGTGAAAACTAGGGGGCCGCGGGCCGCGCCGCGACCAGCCAACCTATCGACAATGAAGTCTCGCCACAATTCCCCTCACATTTCCCGTTTTACATAATGTGTTCAGTCGCTGTACACTATGACATTTCCCGTATAACGCGGTGTCTTCCCGTCTGTATCACCTGCATTTTAAAGTAAAAACTTGTTTAAAAAAAAAAAACAAAAAAACTTCGAAACTTAAAATCACCTACGATTCCTCCGTTATTGAAAATTAAGTAAGAGCTAACCAAATAAAAATTCCGAATAACTAATATAAAGAAATATAATAATTGAATCTAAATCCATTTTTGTGACACTTCGGGCCTATCAGTATTTCACGAAGTGTAATAGTATTTTTTTTTTTAATTTCCTATGGTGACCCTTACGCCAAAACCGAAAGTCTCTGTGAGAAGTTTTTCATACCTTCCTGACTTTCGCATAGTACCCATACGAGAGCGTCGGACGTCATTTTACACTCCAGAAATGCAGCAGACAGTCTCAAAATCGAGTTGAAATTCAGCTTTCTCACTCCATTCAACGGCAAAAGAAAAAGACAGAGCTATCGTGCTCGGCTCGTCAACTGGCTGCGTCAGTATCATCCATCCTTCTCCTGCCGCGCGAAAAATCGGACCTCTCCACTTCTTGTGAAACAGCCCTTATTGTTGATGTGCCGAGCCGAGTCGAGCCCTGGTTAAAAAGGAGGCAACTCAAGAGTCGCGACCGCTTCGGACCCTAGGACATGCACAAGAGGCGCCCACCGGTCGGTGCCAGTGAGAACTAGGGGGCTGCGGGCCGCGCCGCGACCAGCCAACCTATCGACAATAAAGTCTCGCCACGATTCCCCTCACATTTCCCGTTGAAACAAAAAAACTTAAAGTCATCCACGTTCACGTTCCCTTTGTAAATAAAAATTAACTACCAGCTAATCATAAAATTCTTAATTACAAAAAATAGTAAATGTGAAACTTGCATTAAATCCAGTTTTGTGACACTCCGGGCCTACCAGTATTTCACGAAGTGTAATAGTATTTTTTAGCTTATGCTCTCTCCTGTCACCCAACGATCGCCTTTCCTGCGCTGCACCCAGGCCCCCAGGCCCCCAGGCCCCCTTTCTCCGGTGTCAGCCTACCGCGGGGCCTGGGGCGCTGCCTGCCTCGCAGGCGTTTCGCACGCAGCCTAGGGAGCGGCCTACCTATCAGGCGCACTCCCTAACACCCACAACGTCCGAAAAAAAATACTAGGAAGAAGCAAGCTTCAGGTGCTGAGCCATATACTCAAATTTCAAATTTTGATGAATTTGCTGCGTCTGGTTGGATGTTGTTTTTATGGTTTTGTTGTTGTTGGGGGATTTTCCGGTATGTTTTTGTCAGAGCTACGGTTGTTGTTGCGTTTGGTTTACCGTTTAGTGGGTGCTTTCGTGGTTCTCATCCTACCACCTACCCTAACCTAAACGATAACCTATCCATACCAACCTATCCTAAACTAACCAAACCTACCTAACCTAATCTATCCTAACCTAATCTAACCTAATCTATCCTAACCTACCTAACCTAACCTATCCTAACCTAACCTATCCTAACCTAACCTATCCTATCCTACCCACCCCTACACGTCGCATCACACATCGCCGCTGGGTTGATTTTGCGCAACCATCCCGGTTGTTGTCATTATTGTTAGTGGTTCGTTTGGTGATCACGATATCGCTAGGTTGTTTCCGGTCTGCATCCCCTTTGTCAAAGAAAGGCGGTAGTTGTTTTGGCCTGTTCGCTTCAGCGGGAGGAAACTGAGGCGGCCCGTAGTGCTGAGTGTGCGAGTGAGACAGAAGGTGCTGCAAAGACAGTACTGTCGACGTCGGGCCAACCTCCGAGGGTGATGAGAGCGGCTCCCTGACCCACCTGCCGCAAGCTGGAGCCGGCTGGGCATATTCTGTATGTTTGTGATCCGTAGCGCGCGCCTGCTTCGAGATGCATGGATTCGTGATTCGACTCCCGACGGCGCTTTCAGTTTTGTTAGGCCGATCTCGGATTTACGGACGGTCCTCGGACGAGCAATTAAACGGCGGGCCCTTTGCAGCACTGACGTCACAAAACCCCTTTGAGATAGGCGAACCCGCTGCCCTCAGAAGGCCTGAGTCCAGCCGAGCCCTATTGCGTGGCCAAGCCCAGCACAGAGCCAAGCCGAGCCGAGTCGTGCAGGCAGGGGTGACGCCTCAGACTGGCAGACGCTGCGCCGCCGTCGGGCCCGCTTCCTTCTTGTCGCACAGTGACTATCTGCCTCTCTCGCACGCCCCCGCACCAAACGCCCCGCCACCCCCGCCGCCGCTGCACTCTCTCGAACAGCCGGCGGTCCCGTTTTCTTTTCGCACACTCACTCCGTCTCTTTCGCACGGAGCTGCATGACTAAAAGTTCACGCGACTTCTCTCTCGCCCTACCCGCTGTGGTGGGAGCGAAAGAGAAGGAGTGCCACGCGTCTCGAACGCGGCGGTCGGCCTCAGCCTGGAAGGTAGGCTTGTGTCCATTTGCGGAAAGCAGCGGTGCGTCGCGGGCTTGCCTGCTTCCAGGCGGCCCCACTCGCGTCGCCGTGGCCCGCTATCGGCGCGGTGCGGCACGGCAACCCAAAGCGTGGAAGCTTCGCTAAGAAGCTGTTGAAGATGACGTTGGGATGGTATTGGCTCAGCAATGAAGGTCGCGACAAATTAACTCAAGGGCTTGCAGCGCCGCCGCCCGTGATCACACAGGCGGACACGGCTCCCATGCGCCACGGAAACGTCCGTCACAAAACAACACGCGCCGCGCAACTAACACTTTTAGAACCGACAGCCCGGCGTGCGCATACGTTTCGCGAGCCGGGTTGGCACTTCTGCAACCGCCCCCCTCCCTCAGGGCGACCTCAGCGCGCGCCTCCCCACAGCCGTCCCTTCAGGTCAACACCCCTTTGGACCTAACGGGACAGCGATAAGGGCGACACCACGCCTCGCGTACACCCCGAGCAAGAAGTGCGGCGCATAGTGTTGCCAAATGAGCCGACCGATGAACGCGGCATCAACACTTGAATTTTTAACGCTGTTGTCTTAACATCACGACAACACTGCGAGTCCCCTCTTACATTAACTAAGACACCTCACAGTGCCAAACAACTTAACCGGATTAGTAAATGCAACCTTAAAATAAAAATGCAAAATAACTTGCAAGGGTAAAGAGTTATATATTCATGGAGCCCATCTTCTGGGAGAGCCTCGCTGCTGCGGCGGCGCTGCCCTGGCGGCCAGCGCTGGTCGTGTAGCCACTGCCAGCGCATGTAATTACGCTGCGTCAACGATGCTTGCGCCGTCGTCATCGTCGTGCTGACTGTCGTCGTCCCGCCGCTCGCAGGCGGCACGCCTCCGTGCCCGTAGACGTTGTCGGAGGTGGCGGCCCACCGCGGTAAGCAGAAAGACGACGCCGGAGGCAACGATGGCAGCCCGTGGGACCTGCACCTGCACTTGCTTCCGCAACGGCCTCCTCGGTGTCGGCCAGCACACCTGCTGCGCCCCTGGGACCTGCACTTCCTTCCGCAACGGCCTTCTCGGCGTTGGCCAGCACACCTGCTGCTGTGCATTTGGTGATGTCGCCATTAGCGGCTGCTGTCGATGCGTCGGAGACAGCAACTTTTGCTGGATTTGCTGGAACAGCTTTGTCACTCCCAGCCTCAGCCTCCACTGCTGCAAGCTCCCCACCCGCAGACAGAGGTCTTCATCGTTCCCTATCTCATCGAGCACATCCGATGAGGCGGTGATTATCTCCAGTACTGAAGACGAGGAAGATGAGGTATGGATCACTTCATCATTTCAAATGGGCTGGGTGCTCCATTTTCATTCATCTTTTGTCGCAATCATTTTTGTGTTAGGCCGTTCATCCGTCAGAGTGGCGGTCTGGGACCTCGTAGGCCCACTCGGTAAACCGGGCAAAAGGGCCCACCAATACTCGCCACAAATGCCCTCCCACCACTTCGACCACGCAGAAAAAAAATAAAAAAAAATTACACTTCTCTGAAAATTTTTGAAAATTCAGCGAATTTTCAAACGTGTATGGAAAACCTGGAAAGGTCAGGGAAATGAGAATGCTTTCTGCATATCTCCAAATATGATTTAGATTCAAGATGTTTTTTGAGGCTCAAAAAGGGAGCCATACAAGCTTTTAACGCTGCGCTGCGTTTTTCCCCACGTGTTTTATTGTTATTTTGCCTTCAAAACCTAAAAAATTTTGTCGGGAGAACTTCTGGAAGTCAGGGAATTTTACTTTGAAAAATTAGTGGCCATCCTGATCTTCCTCGGTGAATCTGAAACTGACAGTGTAAATAGAATGACTGTTGTGCTCAGGGGCAGTGTGCAGTCAGTCTACAAACTTTCATGTCATGTCAGCATAGCAGTGGAAAGTAATTTGGTATTAATCTTTGGCTTCTCGTTTACAGTTGTTTCCAGAACCAGGAAGGGATGGAAAATGCAGAAATTGCTGATTAAGCACACTTCCTGAAGGTAAATGCCTGTGTTCTTGGGAAATTTACTTGCATGATTTATAGTATGGGATTGAAACTTATCTATGTTTTGTTTTGTTTCAGACTATTGCACAGTGTGCTATGATGAATATCATCGAAAATACATCGTTTATTGGCATATTGCACAATTGTAAATGTAACTGGAGAATTCTGCTTTCTGTGTGCAGTGAGGTTGAAGGAGATGGGATTTAAATGTCCCAGATGTAGAAAGAATATTCAGTACGTTTCATCTCAAAATTTTTCCACTTAGATTGCTTTGCTCAAATTATGACGCAACTAAATTGAAAAAAGGGTGAGTGAACTCTGTAAATTTCTCCTTTTTTTAATAAATAAATTGCATGTGTCATTTTGGATTTGGTACGTGTTACCTACTCAAAGCGACTTAATTGCAGTTCTTTGTGTATACCGAGGATTAAACTTTTGCATGGAACAATGAGTAATTTTTTATTATTCTCTATTACCTGATTCTTCAACTCATATTACATTTATATTTCACTTACTCAGAGTCACATATCTTTTACTGGTTCCCCTGCTTCCTTGCTTGAGTGTTCTTGGTTCCCATTCCACTGTGTTGGTGATCGCTTGAATAGGAGCACACAGTGTATCCGAAGAAAGTGAACACTACAAGTAATCAACATTTCAAGACAAGTAATAAAGAATAAAAATAGAAAGCATCCACTTACGGAATATTCCTTACAGCTCTTTTAAATTTTATAAGAGATTTAACTAGTGTAGTAATCGGCAAATTTAGGAGGGATTAGGAAAAGTCTCAGAAAGAAAATGAGTTATCTGCCTTCACACTGATGTCTAATACACAATAGGGTACTGTTTGCAAAGACTTAGCAACTTACAGAAAAAGAAGAAGAAACCTGTAACCACATCCCATATGATTGCCTTAATAGACTAATAGTTTCTAATAGTTACAATGATAAACTGTGAAGAAACTAAAAATTGGGTTGAACTTAGAAGCATAGAAACTTTCAATTGCATCACAATACTTATAGAAAAGCAAACAAACAGTGTTAACATTGCTATAAAAAAGACAAAGCTATCAATGTCTGGGTCAGTAAAAAGGTCGATCACAAACTACAAAGTAGTGAAGGGCCACATTTATTTTTCGAAGAAATTATGAAGAAAAAAAAATCTTATGACCTGAAATTGCACTACAAGCTTTTAGACAATGGTCAATTGGTTCAAAACACATTGAGTCATAAAACTCAAGATGAGTTAGACAAAATTCCCCCTGCACTAAAAAGTAACTTCTGTTTCCACGTTTCAGTGCTCTTTCAGAGTCTGATCCTGTTCTGGATACACCTCCACAAGAGATCAACGTCTCGGTGAGTACTGTGATTAATTAGAAGGTAATGAGTAACAATTTACTAGAGTTGCATTTCATTAATTATGTTATGCTATTCTCATGATCCAAAATTAACCATTCTTTTAACTGCATCTGCACATATTGTGGAAGGAGGAGAAGTGCCCATCTGCTGGAATTGGTTGATGATGACACGAGGGAACGCATTCTTGCAGAGCTCGAGGAGATTCCTCTGAAAATATGCAGGCATCAATGCGAGGCAGGTTTATTGAAAACTAGATAATCCTTAATCTCAAGTGTAGATTTTTCCCTTTGTTATCAAACTGCCTTTAAGGCGGTACGACCCGAATTTTGACTGAGAGCTAGAGATCTTGAAAAATCGGTGTATGCGCATAGAGTGAGTGATACATGAGTGCCCCGTAAAATCCTACGCCGATTGTTCAATTTTGAACCGAGTTACGGGTGTTCAAAAATGCCAAATTTTGGCCAATTCGCCAACAAAAATAGCGCTGAAAGTATTTGTCGCACTTGCAGACGAAACAAGCACCGTCGTTGTGAAGGGCCATACCTTCTACTACGCTGTCAGACTAGTTTAAAGTTAGAGATTCGTTAACAACTGTTCAATTTGGGCGTTTGAAAAGACCCCCTTTTTAAAAATTTGAAAATTGACACTTGGCAGAAATAAGCAGGTATTTTGACTTACACTACAGGATAGATCACCACAGCCCCTATACATTTGGATTCTACGTTTTTTTCTGTCCGTCTAGTAGTTTCGGTGCTATTTTTGTTGCGAGATTGGTCTTGTTTTTGGACCCATTGCGTCTTTTGAATCTCCCGGGCTTCAGAAAAACCTGCTGTACGGCAATGGCGCTGGTGGAGTGTGTAGGAACTACGACTATAGTCTGGTCATTTTTGGGAAGGAGCGCGCAGCTCTCGGCGTGCATGGCACTGCTTCGCCAGCAACTGCAGCAACACTACCTGGAGCTGCACTGGCCCCGGGTCCAGGGATGAAAAGGACCCCTCGTTGCGGGATGCTTGTTGCAGAAGGATACCGGGCGCGATCAGGCAGGCAGGGGGCAGTGACCGGGGAGTAGTGGAGACTTGGGGGCCGAGTATGAAATTTTGAACGGACGGGTTGAAATATCAACGCAGGTTCAAACGGTACTTACTGTTCGGGGCCACGAGAAACATAACCCCTGCAAATTTCATGAGAATGTCTGTAAAATTACGGCCTACAGGGGCATAAATGTGCTTTGGGCTTATTTTTCTCAGAAATCGTGAAAAAGAGAATGATTCAACATCATTCGCACAGAATTTTATATGAGGCCATGCATGGAATTTTGTTGCAGAAATTAATGATGGCCTGTATTTGACCGTAAATCGAGCCCCGATATGAACGCATTAAAAAATTTAAAGGGCCTCCAGTAGACCCTAATAAAGCGTGAATAAAGCACAGGAGGCGGGGGCCCGGCCGGAGCACACTCCTCCACCTCCTCCCCCCACGCAACTTGCTACCGCACCAGCAACCCAGCGCTCTTCCCAAAATGACCAGACTATAGAGATGGGCTGCGAGGGAAGGTTGGGGGCATTGACGACTGTGTACACAAAGCCAACACAGCTGCTTACCGGAAGAAAGAAATATAACGTGCCACCCCGCCGGACCCCGTCGGCCGACCCGGGCCACCGAGACCTGGCGGCTGGGTTGAACGGAGCCCGGCCCGGATCTGCCTCATCGTTGCTCCTTTGGCCAAACGGCCGAGACCATCTCCAGGCCTGTAGCGGCCGTCCAAAGACCGTTCTAGTTGGTCTAGAAACATGTTTCGAAAAACGAATGCATGTGAAACTTCAATGCGTTAGGGAGTTTAGCGCTGTGCGTTCATTGACACCAGAAATAAATTTAAAAAGTTAGCATTTGTGACTCGGCTTGAGGAAAGAGTCCCGTTACGGTCGCGGTCTAAGTGTGCGCGCCGGAGACCTCGGCGGAGGCTGTTGACACTGCATCAATGGGGATCCGTGTAACTACTTGCTATGGCTGGACACAAAGATTGGAGGGGAGGGAGGGTCGGAAGGGCAACGGTGCAGGAGCAGCGGTGGCTCAGTCACTTCACCAAAGCAGCAAAAGCTTGAGTAGGAGGCCCAGTAGCCCATATAGAATCTCACACAGATCAAAGTGGTTTTGATTTTCAAAATCCTCAGCGACGGTAGCGCTATCCTACGGAAAATGGCTGAACAAAAATGTTAGGGGGTATCCGCAAAACTGCGCACTTTTGTGGATACTCTTTGATAAACGAGCGTAGCGAGCCCAATTCCTCAAACGGATTCACGCGACGACACTCGTCGTGAGTCTGTCTGTCTGTCCGTCACTCACGGACTTTTCAGAAACACCACGCAACAGATTAGGGTTCACCTTCCAGATTGCAAATCGATATTTATTGGTGGAGAACACTTTACGAGCCATTTTTTCGATCAATGGAATTTGAAATATTTTTGTAATGATTCAATTTCAAAGCCGCGCAGCTGGTACCACTGTTGCAGACTCAGCTGGGCTCTGCTCGGCACGGCTCATTGCACGGCCAGGCCAGGCGTATCGTCTCCCAGTTGATGTCGCAGCGACACAGAGCTTTTGCTCCGTCGTCCTTCACCCGCGTGATCTTGAAGAAGTTATTTTTAAGCGAATTTGCCTATCTCCGATGGAGTCCACTTCGATCAAAGTGTGAGTTGGTCGCAATGTAGTAATTTATCAACTGTGAGTCATTCTGTGACGACCGTCCTGCCTTCATTCGCCCCCCGGCCCCGCCCCTTCCAGTTTGTTGATGTTTGCTCTTGTATGGTTTCGTTTGGGATTGCCGGAATGTAATTTTAAAGAAAATATTCGTTGACTACCTATAACGTAAGGAACATTAGTGCTTCCAAAAGCTTATTTGTAACTTCTGGAAAGGTGTCAGAGCACCGTGTCCATTCTTACATAGGGAAAAAACAACATTTGTTTACTATCTGTGGTTGCAGGAGAGGTTAAGTGGTCCGCAAGGTTTATGAAGATAGTGCAGCATGTAGCACACTGAAACTCAGATTTGACATTGGGTGTTCAAACTTCATTTGATCATCTCTCCTTTCAAATTAAGTTAATTCCTGCCTCTCCTGCATGCCACTAACCTTAAACCAGTGCTCCTTCTGAAGCGCTTGCCAAGTGAACATTGGGTCAAAACAACATATGCAGCGAGTTAAACATGGATTAGGAAAACTACTGTATGTCACCAAAGAATATGTGAAAACCAGTGTCGTTGATTACAAATTTGTTGCTAATGACAGTCTGTTTGATGTGTCTTTACAGTCTCATGTGCATGTATATATGTGGATTCTCAAGCCGCTGCGCTGTGTCTTATGCTTGGTTGTATAAAGACTAGACAAGGAGCGACCTCAACTTTCTTGGTGCACAAGGTAAGCTCTCAAGAAGAGATTTTATCTGTATTCTGTGTGTACAGATCTTTATCTAATTTTAAAATTAAAAATTCATTCTTATTGGTCAGATGCAGATGACAAGGTTTAATACACGTTGTACATGCTGGACACTTCACGACGCTGAAGTCTTGCTACCAACTACTGACTTGGTAAATGTTACAGTTGAGATGTAATAGCAGACAGTATCTGTTTAGTTCGTTTGAAACACTCTTCTGTTGTTTGTTTTTTTGCAAATGTGATTTGTCATGACCGAAAATGTGTCTGCTACAATTTGAGGCCCTCATTTATTTCATTTAAATTTCCTTTTCTATCCCGGCTATTGAGTACAGCCCCACTCACACTTGTTTCAATATTTCCATTTCAGCACTTAATTATTTATCATCGAAGTGTGGTTTGGCATCCTTGAGAGCTGCTCCTGTTTGTGACTGGATTCTATTTATCGTTCAAGTGTACTGCTTTCATTTGTAAATAGCCGCAATATTTTCTATTCGTTATGTGGACAGTTGGAATCTCTCCCAAATATCAATTCAGACTTCACTTGATCCAAAAACCATTTACTAATTCTCAACTAAAAATCCTAACATTGTTTTTGTTTTGTTCTTCTAGGATTGTTTTCAAGGGTGGAAAAGTGAAACAGATAATGTCATCGTATCAAATTTTACTGTTAAGGATGCTGTTTCCTACCTTTCCATGCTCTTAGTGACAACTTGCTTCTTTTCTTTTTCAATCTAAAACATTTATGAACTAAAACTAGATTTCTAAAAGAATCTTATGTAATGAGGCGGTAACAGTCCTTGGTTTATACTCGTTGTGATGGTCATCCTTATAGTTGTATATCTCACAAGGTGTGAAATAAATGTGATTGAGTAATTTGTCTTCTGTTCACCTTATTCCTTTTAAAATCTGTATTAGTATTACATATAAAGATTCTCATCAAAGCTTAGACAGTGGTCTAGAAAAACCAGTAGATGCCCATTTGAATCAAATAATAAGTGTAATAAGCTATGCACACTTGAGCTGTAGCTAAGGAGCACTAAAAGCAAATGTGAAAATACCATAAAGAAATTTCAAAAAATGTTGCTATTTGGAGATAAAGTTAAAAATACAATTCACACTTCCACTCAACCTTTCAAATAGAGAACGGGGTTTTAGTTTTAGATCAAGTGCTAGATGCCAATTCTTTAACTTTGAGCAGAATCAGACCAGGAATCAGAATGAGACATCCAGTTGGATACTGCGAGATATTCTACGCCTGGACTGCCGACTGCCTATTTGCCAAAACCGGGGGCTCAGGTGCATGCTGGAGGCATTTGACGTTGGGCAGAACAGGGCCTCCTTCTTGGGCGGAGACTAGAATACAGTTGCGGATCGGGGAGCGGCTTGGTGGGGGGGGGGGGGGGGGCAAAAGGGCAGTCCCCCTCTTCTAGTCCGCACCTGCTCGAATGGGTGGAGCGGTGAGTGATACAAACTTCAACTTAGGGAACCGACGCCCTCTGAACCTGAAAATGTACGGAGTGCGAGACCAGGTGCTGCTGCAGGTGTCGTCGTTAGCAGAGCAAGGCCCTTCTGAACCGGTACTCGGAGACGGGCGAAAAGTGCGAGATGCGAACGTTTACGTGAGTTAAATGACCGCCTGTGTTACCAGCAGAGGCAACAAATGGCGGACCTTCACCCCGTAAGATTTGAGTTGTCAGAGATCGGGTTTAAATGTCCAGGTGTGGTAGGTAATATTTTCGGGGGATGGGGATATCAGTGAGGCGGGCAGGGCAAGTAGGAAGACCAAAGCAGTGACGCCATCGCACGCCTGTGCTGGGGGGCGCGGATCTAGGATCGGCTTAAGGAGGGGGGGGGGGGGGCAATGTCCCTTGCCCCTTGCCTACTTACAGGCGGAAAAGTTATGCCCGGTTTTCTACATTTCAGAGCGCCAAGGGGGGGGGGGGGCATAAGGGCCTGTTGCCCCCCCTCTCCTAAATCCACCCTTGCGCCTGTGCCTTGCAGAGCTGGCCTACCCTGGACTCTCACAGGCACTACAGGCCCACACGTTTTTCATGCACTAGTGCGTCCTGCGTCACACAGCGCCTGCAGGTAGGCAGCTAGGACTCCTGCATGGGCGCGTGCATAGCGGGTCGGCCTACTCTCGCACTTGCACAGGCACCTCAGAGGAAGCTCAATAGATTTTTAAAAAATGCTACGCTACGCTCGCCACATTACGCGCAGAAAAACGGAGCGTACCCCTAGTAAGTGACTCTAGCCCAGGACCCGGCCCGGCTCAGGGTCGTACCGCCTTAACAGGATGCAAAATCCTTACAGCGATGAGTGCAGCCGTGCACTCAAAGTTGTCGGTCGGTTATCGCATACAGAGAAGGGAGAGATGAGCGCAGCGCAAGCGATTTCTCATACCGTTCGTTGGCATTTGTTGGTTCGCGCCCCGTCTTTCCCGAGGCTCTCTTTCTCGCGCCCCGTCACCTTTTCCCCGGTGGTAGCAGTCGCGAAAATGTCGCAAATTTTCGTCCAACAATAAATGCAACAATTAATTTTGCCGTGTTCACGTCGGACTTGGATCGCGCGCAGCACTTCACCGGGCCGTGCCGTGCCCCCAGTCCCTACGTTCCCACGACGCCGCGGACCACCACCACATCCACTTCCACGCCTGCCACTACGCCGGAATTCCTGCGTCGTCGCCGCGATGACCCTGCCGTCACGGAGCCCGGTACTCCCCTGTTCACCGACGCCCAGGCCCAGGACGCGCTCCGTGTCCTGCACTTCCGCATCGACGCTGCGCAGCGCAACGTGACGTATCTTCTTGACCGTCTTCTTCGGCTCGAAGCACACATGCTTCGCCACCGGCTTGCCGCCCGTTCAACCACCAGGACTCCGTTGGACACCACGGCGCCCCTCCGACGCCGCGGCGCTGTTCTCGGATTCATTGGTGACCTTGCCGGTGATTTATTTGGCGTTATGTCCTCTAAGGACCGTACTAATCTAGATTCTAAGGTCCGCGCACTAACCAAGCAGGTAGATATATTAACTCGCCTTGGTACCCACCAGGCGTCTGCCCTGAATGCAACCCTTTCCGCGGTCTCCCAGCATACCATGATACTTCAATAACTCGCTAAAACCGCAGCTATCGACATTAAAGGTCTTATCGCGAGCTCCGCCGACTTTAACTCCCACATACGGGTGATTCACGCTCTTGTTGCCGCGGTTCGCGAAGAAATTCATGCCTTCGTTTCCGCCTATCAATACGCGGTCGTCGATCAAAAACTCAGCCCTATTTTTATCGACCCCGCCAAACTTCTGCATGTGTTGACGACTCTATCTTCCAAACTTCCTGATGGCCTTTCCCTCCCAATCTCGCCCTCTCTTGAGACTATGCACTACTTTTACGATGCTATTAAAACCTTCCCCTCTCTTAGCCCTAACGGTTCCTTCATTCTTCATATCCACATCCCTCTCGTGCATGACAATACGGCCTACTCCCTTTACCGTGCTACCCCCTGGCCGTACCGCCCTAACGCTACTTCTGACTACTTTACCTGCTACGAGCCAGAGAAGGAATTTATTGCGGTCAATCCGCGCACTAACACCCACCTTCTCCTCACAAGCGAAGATCTCGCCCAGTGCAAACCTACTGACGAGCTCAGTATTTGCCACCCCTTGGTCGAGGTCCACGCTCACCACACTACCTGCACTTTCGCTCTGCTGATGTCCGATGCCAAAGCTGCCTGCAGGCTCTGCACTTCCATATGTGGACCCGGAAGCCCAGGGACCACTTCTTGGGCATCAACCAGGGCCGCAGTTGGGCATTTTCACTGCCCGCCCGCTACTCCCTGCTGCTCCACGACGCTGCCGGCCGCCCCATGCCGAACAACATCTCCACTCTGCCGTCTTCGAGTCCTGTCCCTGCCGCCCGGTGCCACTGCTGCAATTAACGGAGTGAAGTTGCACTCCGGCAGCATGCTTTCCGCAGTCGCCACCGACCTGGAGCCATCACTGGTCCTCCCGGACATCCCTGCCCTGGACATGGCTTCCCTCATGCCCGCCAACTTCTACGCGCCGGAGACTCAACAGGCTATCTCAGCCCCGATCTTGGCACTTAACGTATCAAATTAATCAGCGTAACAGCGCAGAAAATGCGAAGGTATTTTCTGCTGCCATCGATATTAAAGTCAGGAACTAGCAACGCACGTGTTTTAGCGCTCTAACCTCACTTGCTTCAGTTCTGCAGCTTCAGTTTAGCATGTTAAAACTTTGTTGCCTTCACTTACCTCCACTGAGTGTAATCCGGCGAAGCATTTGGTACCTTCCAGAAGTCTTCAAATGTTGCACAACGCTGGCGTTGAAAGTAAACGTAAGAAACCGTGTAGGTAAGACAACGATGGCACCGCGATACTGCGACGACGATGCCTGACTGCCAGCCCAGCCTGCCTGCCTGGGCACGCTGGCTGCTGGCAGGGCCTCGCTGCGGCTGCACAGGCTGCACTAAGGACAAGACCCCCCCCCCCCCTCCCCGTCCCTTCTAGCCGTCTGGGCTCTGGGATCTTCAGGTATGGCTTAGCATGGTTTAGAGGGGCGCGGGCGCAGCAGTCGGTCCGAGTATTGCTTAGAATTGTTTAGCGAGTGATTCCGGTGCGGCCGGGGCTCCAGAATCGCTAAGCATTGCCACCAGAGCAGGGCCGACCCATACCGAAACAATAGATTGGCACGAAAAAAATTGCTTATGCGTGTTTTGTATTGCTTGTGCCCATTTTGTATTGCTTACATTTCGACTCGGGATCAGAAACTGCGAGTGGTCTGATAACTTTTATTCTGATAACAATGAAAACCATCAGGAACTTTTGAAATTCTAATAACTTTTCTCTGATAACTCATTTTATCAGGAAAACATCCAAATTATCAGGAAATCAGATCAAATTATCAGAAAAAGAGAAAGTTATCAGAAAAGTGGAGACGTTATCAGAGATTTTCTGATAGCATTTACACCAGTGAATTTCGTTAGGTCAGCTAAAAGTCAGTGGCGTTAGCGAAAAGTAAATTTTTTCACTTTTTGCTTATGCAAGTGACTGTTCGTTGTCCCAACGAAATCTTAGTTCTGACAACTAAATATGGCGCTTGTCCAAAAATCTTCGAACTAATTCGTTGTCACAACCAATCATTTTTCTGCGTGTAGACGGCGATAAAATTTCTAATTAGAGCGCTTTAAAAGCGAGGGCGTAACGCGTCGCTTTAAAAAGTGACTAATTGCCCTCAGAAAAAAGAACTAGGTCTGAACTTAGTTACTAGATAATTACTGACATTAAACTGAGTGACAACCTAGTAACTACGTCGAGACTGAGTTCGAAGTCAGTTAAGCTTGCGGGGAGTCAGTTACTAAGTGAGCCCACTCAATAACTGAGTACTCATGAGTGTCGATGGGGCCCGTAGCCAGTAACTGGGTATTGCTATTGACTTTGTCTGAGATCAACTGAGTCCCATACTCGGCCATGAGTGCATGTGGAGGGTGTCAGATGGGATTGATCACAACTGATCTACTTGCGAAATACAACACAGAATAACGCTATTCATTCAAGGAATGCTTTTATATTAGTACTTTGTGCATAAGTAAAACTTAAGTGACAAAATTATTAATTCATTGCAAAGCACTGTTCCGGCCCTCCACACCCCCCGTACCCCCCTCCCCTTCCCGAAGGCGGAGAGAGAAGTGCAAGTGCAAGTGTGAGCGCAAGGACCATCAGTGCGAGCAAGCCTGTTCCTGTCTACAATCACCAAAAACGAGGCGTGTGAGAGGCCCGTCGGGAAACGTGAGGGACTGAGTTACTGTCAGCCCTGGTTGCCTAGGCGCAGCACGACGCATCAGTCCAGGCGGTGTCGCGGTAGCATTTTTATTTGTTTCATTCTTTCACGTTTTATTCTTCTTTTCTCTACCTAACAATACCGCAGCTCGGTGAGTGTACTCCGTACAAAACCTGGTGACCGCGTGTGGCAGCGTAGGTTAGAGTAGGCAGGGTAGAGCTAGACTGCAGCTAGACTTATTAATCAACATTAATCCTCAAACACCCTGACTCTCAATTCAATACCCCCTCCGTCGTCCTGAAACTCGCAAGAAGACAACATCCAAAAAATCCCCGACAACATAGTGTTGTCAAAATCCTGCAACCAGCCATAGTCAGCCAGTAGCCGAACGAAACAAAATCGTGTGTAAACATCGTGGATTTTCGACCCATTTAATAGAGGATTTAGGCGGGCGAATTTCGTAAAAATACTATTACACTTCGTGAATTACTGGTAGGCCCGAAGTGTCACAAAAATGGATTTGGATTCAATTTTTATATTTCTTTATATTAGTTATTCGGAATTGTTTTTTGGTTAGCTCTTAGAATTTTCA
>CM076258.1:168505-338716 GCA_038380765.1 Odontothrips loti | reverse complement strand
CCGCATCACTCCGCGTCGTGCCCCCTGATTACCGCTCGCTCATATAACTAGAGGGCCTAGGAGCTCCTTCACCATATCGTCTCCGGCACGCGCCTCTTGCACACCTCGTCGCCTCTATGCGCAAGTTTATAAGACCTGTTCCATGCCCCGCTGGCTGGATGCCATACAGGCACATCCCCACGGGGTGGGTGGTTTACCGTTACCCCGTGTGCGCTAAAGCCGACCCCGATTGCGATCTGCGGTTGGATCTAGTCGTTTACGGTCTCAACCCCCTACACCCTGCCAATTGGGGGTGTCACGGGTGGGAGTTCCACGATAACGGTCATGTCACTTGCGATTTTACTTCACCCAGTCCTCCGTCCAAACCAGTATACAGTGATCCTGCCTGAGTGAGTTTGTGTGTGTGTGTGTGTGTGTGTGTGTGTGTGTGTGTGTGTGTGTGTGTGTGTGTGCGCGCGCGCGCGCCCCAGTAATCCTCCTCACGTTTCTGCTGATGCCAGCTCTAGCCTCATTCTGCGCCCCAGAACTGAGACACCCTCCCCTCTCTCAATTTTCTGTCTGCTCCCTCTCAATTTCTCCCGGTTTGGTTTCTGTTTTCAGAATGGAGAACGTCACCGTCAACTGTGATGTCGCTGCGAATGCTGGATCCCTCGTCGCTGCGTTCAACAGCCTGGGTGTGACCGAGCTGATGACTATCGAGAGGATGGAGGTGGGGAAAGAGTACCCTGCTTGCTTCTGGGATCGAGTGGAGACCAAGCACGGGGTGCGGGTGCGCACCACCGTCCAAGCTGCACCGGGAGTCCGCTGGCCTATAGTGCTCACGGAAAAGTACTCAAGGCTCTCGGAAGAAAATTTAGCAGGCTATAATGCTCTGGCCGCGGCGGGCTTCCCCGTCATTTTGGTCCACAAAGGAAAAATTGGTTTGAGCTACAATGTTGAAATGAAATTCCCGTATGCCTAATCTTATTTAATAAATATATAATTCAAAGGGACTCCCTCCTGGTTTTTTTTGTTTTCCACCCACCTCCCTTATCACCCTCATCAAAGAAAGATGAAATACCAATTTAGTTTCACATATATTTTTTATTTCTCTCAAGTAACATAAATTTACATTTTTCATTTGCTAGTAACAGCTTTTGAGCTTAACATTTCTAAAATCGACAAAACGAACAATCTCACATGGGCACACTGTCCTAAAAGACATCCCTGAGCATTTTCACACTTGTGTTCCTGAAAATCAGTCTGACTTAAATCAATACACTCTGCTGATTTCAAAGCTACAGTCTTTGATGAGCACGACTTCTTGGGTGGGGCTCGTTTCTGTACTCGACTTTTCTTGGCTTCAGCTTGTTTCCGCACTCGCGTGGATTTTGCAGGCTTTTTACCTCTCCCCCCTGTTAATATTAAAAATAAAAAAAGAAGGGTTATATCAAGTCTTAACACACAACATTACTTTAAAATGTTTTCGCCAAAAGACATTAACTCACTTTGAACTACTAGTGGCGATTCCTGCACACGTCGAGTCCCACTCGCCTCCATACGCAGAGGCATTGATCACACCTCTACTGCAATCAAAAGTCATACACCATCAGAATAATAAATTTTAACTCATACCTGGCACTCTCTCACACATTATTTAAAAATTACTAACCTTGAGAATCAATCGATGGAACCCAGTTGGGAGCCTCCACCCCCCACATGAGCTGGGCCTACCGCTCCTCGGTACTGGTATAATTTGGAGCCATCCCTGACACACACCCTCCATTAACTTGGAAGCCATATCGACTCAGCTCTTCAACACTCAAACCTCCCGCACACGCTCGTGCGTGAAGTGAGGTTACTTCTTCCATGCTCTCTCTCTCTTCTCAAATACACACCTACAAGCGTTGACGTTCACGAACACACTGACGCCTGTTACTGCTTTCAATTTTTCCATGTCGGCCGAATATATGTACTGACACACTTCGCCCTATGCTTGTGCCCTACTTTCAAGCCCCCCCCCCCCCCCTCCCCCCATTCAGAAACGACACAAACAATTGCTCCTGTTTCGTAAACAAAGGGAAGACCCGATTTAAACGCATCTGTACACTGCCACTCATCCCTCTCATTTCAAAAATAAATACTGCAAGAGAAATAGCTCTGGCGTAAACGCGCTTCAGCAGGAATCGAACCACGAAAACTCCGATTCGCCAACAACAACGCAACTGTTTACACCAGAGCGACTGCCCCACACATTTCCTCCTGTGCACCCTTGAATAACTCCAATACCCCCTTCAGGAGCATTTATATATAGGGAGCGGAGCGAGAAAGAGAGAGGAGAGAGAGAGAGAGAGAGAGAGAGAGAGAGAGAGAGAGAGAGAGAGAGAGAGAGAGAGAGAGAGAGAGAGAGAGATATGCGAGAGGCACCACCGTGCACCTTCGCTCCAGCGAGGGGGGGAAGGGGGAGAGAGAGGGGGGGAGGGGGGAACGCGCTCGCGAGCCGCCGGCGCATACTCATCACCCACCCGCGACGTGTGCCCCTAGCGAGCTGACGTAGCGCAGTCGGCATAGAGGTGTGCATTCCAATGCGGAGGTCGGTGGTTCGAATCCCCCATTTTTGCCCGCTGGGAGGTGCGCCGGGAGGGTAGGCACCCTTTCGTACACCTCTAGACCGTTGGAGAGGTGCGCCGGGAGGGTAGGCAGCCAAACCTGCACCCCCAGTGCACCACTGGCGTTGCGGCACCACCGGCGCCACCGGCACCACCGGGCCCATACACGCTTTTCTTACTCTCTAAGTACCCCCGACCCCCTTCCTCGTTGTTGCTAGTGGTTTGTTGGTATTCCCTATCAATGATGGGTCTGCCTCGTACTCCCCGGCAAACGCCGGAGTCCACCTGTTGGCACCCCGAGAGCCGCGGGTGCCCACGACTCGACGGCCGGCCGGGATCGAATGACAAGATCAGCAAAATCACGAGCGTAGGTCCCGGCGGCCCCGAGAGGGGGCGACACCTCGCAGGCAACACTGCGAGGCTAGGCAAGGCTGCGAGGCTAGGAGGAGAGAGAAGAAGGAAGAGAGAACGAGAGTAGGTAGGACAGTCGTGAGAGCAAGGGGAGAGAGCGTGGAGGTGCAAGTGTGAAGGACCGAGCAAAGTGTGAAGGGCCAAGCGCGTGGCGCAAGAAGTGAGTGAATTAAGAGAGTGAACTAAGTGACTGAAGAGACGCAGCGCCGCAGACGGACCATCGCCCGCAAGCCTTTGCCTACGCCACCTGGAAGACGACGCCCCCGCGGTGAGTGCTCGCGGCTCAGCCCTAGCGACACGTGTGGCTGCACCACGTAGGTTAGGCTAGGCAGGGATAGGACAAAGTTACATAATAAAATCTAGTGCACTCTAACTAAAACTCCATCTCTGAGCTAATCCCGTTCACAGTACCAAACGCCCAACAAAAATCCCCCGTAACACACCCACGCACGACTTGTGCGCTTAGGAGCACTGGTACGAGACCACCTTACGGGGTCAAAGGAGGCGTATCAGGTAGGCCACTTCGGCAACCTGAATGAGGATACTCTGGAAGAGTTTTTGAGGGACCTTGCCTTTGTGGTCGGACAGCAGCGGGCCATTTCCGCCTTAGAAAAGCAGGATAGGGAACATGGCTACAGGGAACTCCAGACGGAACTTCGCCTGCGGCACTTCAACAGTAGACTACCCTGCGCTGAATTTTCCCTCGACCGCCGCTGCGAAATGGAGCGGCAACAACTCATACGTAAACTGCAACTAGCTCGGAAACAACCGGAACTCATCTCGCTTGTCTTCGAGGAGCCCAGCATCATTGGGAGGTCCTCTGGACCACGGAACTGACCGACGGCAATCTCGTGCCCGCCTTCATGACCGGCAACAGATGGATCTCCCTCAGCCTGACCATCTGGGTCGAGCAGCCACCAGCGGTGCTTTCACCAGAGCTCGCGCCGTTCCACAGTTTTGAAATAATTGCGGCTATTTTAACGGCGGGGCTGAACGACAGCGAAAAAATGCAAAAATTCACGCGCACCCTCCAACCGGTCGAACGCAGCGCAATGACCAACGTTCTCACGCCACCGGGCCTCGGAGAGGACACCGGGAGCAGCCAGCTGGGCTTCCTGGCAAGCCTGACCTCCGAGCATGTTAAGGGATACATCTCGGAGCGCCTCAACAACATCTTGGGTGCTACCTGGTTCACGATTTGCATCCTGGGGGGCCTATCTAGCCTGCTCTCAGTCTGGGGCATCCTCAAATGGATAGCCACAACTGGCTCAACGTCACACTGCTGCGTGAGACAGGATGCGGGGCGGGGCACCCTACTCTCAGCCCTCTGCTCTGCTGCAACAAACTACGCGGTCCACAAACAACGCTCAAAGAGTGAAAAACGCAACGCCGCTGAACCCCTTAGCTCCCCCCATGTACCCAGCACTAATGATTGCGTGCTGTCGGAGGACACCACTGCCGCTGCTGCCACCACCGCAATAGCAGCCATGGCAATTCCGGACCTGGGATTGTTCTATGTAGAGCCTTTGGCGAAATGTTCGCTCGTTGAAAAGGCGCTGCACATTTTCCTAGAGGTGCCGCTGAGGACGGCCAACAGAAAGTGGGAGGTCGTCAGGTACATACCCATACCCTTCGCGTGGCAGGACTCCGTGTGTCGCCTAGACACAGAAGGTGGCGTAGTCCTGGCCGCCCGCAGTGGCATCGATAACGCCATAATAACTGGTGAGAAAAAGATCCACTGCATGACGAATTCCATCTGCCAGACACCACTGTTGCGGGGCCGGAGAGACGCCGCAGACAGATGTACATAAGATGCAAGCCTAGCGGAATGCTTGGCCGCGACAGGCCGCCTGGGCCTGGGGCAACCAGCGGAAAGTTGCGCCCCTGACTCTAGCCAGAGCAGTGCCAACAACCTTTCGGCATAACCCTTTCGGCGAGCACATTGCATCTAAATCCTAAAGTGCAGGTAAGTCTCTCGCAGTCCCTATAGTGTGTACAGCAGATCTGGGGTTGACAAAGGTCCGGGTTCCGGTCAGTAATAAACAAATAATAATAACAGTTCTAAAGTAGCATCATTCCAAGTACATACGAACCCGGGCAAAAACACCAAGCAAGGGGGCCCGGTTCACCGGGGAGGGGAGGCACCTGGAGGCACTTTACAAACAAGCTGGCCCGTCCTTTCACAACGAATTCTCCTCTGTGTATTACACCCCTGTCGAGAAGCAAAACTTTTCCACATTCACCCTTTCGTTCCACACGAAGATTGGGGACAAGTATCCTTCTCAGACGGTCAGCACCCTTCCATAGTCGTCCTTCATATCAGAGAGGGGGTACTCCCACAAATACACACGCTTCACATCACACCCCCTCAGCCACGATGGAACAGGCGTACACGAACTATTTCTTGAAGCAGGCAGGGTGTCACGGGAGTAAGAAAGAGAGAGAAGCCCTAGCCAGAGAAAGAGAGAGAGAGAGAGGGCTAGGGCTTGCGCAGCGCAAAGAGGAACCCGCGATGTGCTGGAATCAGCACCCCCGGGCTGGCATAGGCCGCGCCTATGACAGCCCGGAGACACGCCGGCAGACGTGTGTGCACCCTCGCTGCGGCAACACCGGTAAGTACTCGGCGGCAACAAAGTGTGAATTCTACCTCTTGTTTCTTTCCTTCCTCTATCACTGACTACACCCAGCCCCGAAGGGTAGACGCTACTATAACACAACACCATTCGGGACATGGTAGAGGTGCGGGAGGTTGTCCGTTCCCTGGAGAGTTTCTTTTCCGTGCCCGCTACACCGTCTCCCTTCCCCTCCCTTCCCGGTCTGGTAGGGGCAGTGGTTAGGGTATAGTAAGCTTTGTATAGAAATATATTAGGCTGTTCGCACGCGCGCGGAAGCCGCGTGTAGAGAGGGTCAGGTGTCAGTCTGACACTTGAGATTCGGTGACGCGTTCCGGACAGACGAGTACCGGCTACTGGGTACTCGCCCCTGCCAGTCGCTTCATCGCATCTCACACTTTCGCGTTAGTTGTATTTAGCTATAGTTCATTTTAGGTTGCGCGCCTTCGGGTGTCCTCATCTGTCATGACGGCCGTGTCCTGCTCTCCCGATAGCATGAGGTGACAACTGACAGCTGCAGGGCCCGCCGGTGCAGCCAGCGCCGGCGGAACTCGAACGCGTCAGACGAGTAGTGGCCCCCGGCTCGTGAACATCGCATCAAACACAGCTTTCGGTAAGGGCGCTTGGTTGGCAAAGCCTGTCTATCATTCAGCTCTACCTAACCCCTATCATCGACACCTTGAGATTACTGGGCTCGGGCTCTCAAGCGATCTAACAAAGATTTAGACGCTAGGAACAGACCCCGACGCCAGATAATAACAGGGATGGGGGAATTGAGAAGGTGAGAAAGAACCACCTGAGGCAGATCCTAACACTTTTCCATGGGTCTTAAGTCTATAGTGCTGTGCCTCAGGAGGCTAGACTTCCGGCCTGGGGAATAAACGCCCTGTGCCCAGAACTTAAAAAAAAATCTGAGTGCTCATTCCTTTCCTCTTCTTTGTCCTTTTCTGCTGTTAACGTTTAGGGGGAAATAATTTAAGCCTGGGCTGGGGTATCTTTTTTCGCTTAGACGTTGAGGGTGGGTTAGGATAGTTTAGGGTTCTGGTGTTTCTCTGTTGAGTAATTTCGGCTGGTTTGGTTGCTCAATCGCACCCCACCGGGGTCTGCCCGGTTTTGGCCAGTGGGGCACCATCCGCCCACCGCCCAACACCGTCGCTTATTCCTTCCCCTCCCCGTTTCCCCCTTCCCCCCTCCTCGCCTGGGTTTGCCTTTGTTCCAGCACTGCGGCCTGAGGCTCCTCTCGGCGTGCTTGCCGGAGACCCCGCAAACGACGCGGGCAGGCCGAGCTGGCCAAGTCCCCCTGTCGAACCGAGGTGCCGGTGGGGCGCAGCGGGAATCCAGCGCGGACATCTAAGATTATACCGCGTCAGCACAAGCGGGCAGCATCTAGGAAATTAGAAATTTTGTGAAGAGGGGGGATGCCGTTCTGCTGCATCCTGGTCAGTCAGCCCTCCACCATGGAAGAGTTTGGCGCCTTCTTAGTGGCCGTCAAGAGCACACCCCTCCCACGTCCCGTCACGCCGGACAACGTCCGGTACCAGCGGTCGGTGTATTTGGAGGCGATGGCGAGGCAGGACAAGAGGTGGCGGATCCCGCGAGCGTTAAGGCGTGCGCACCAGACCGCCGCCAAGCAGTCCGTTAAGTCATTGGCAGTGTTTCTCCCGCCGTGTGCTCCCCATGACAAGTGATAATGTGCTCGGTTGTTGTGTGTGTGCAGTGCCCTGGCGCCTCATCCCCCTCGGGCTCACTGAGGAGAGCGGGTATGACCCCGATCAGGGGTGAGCACGACCCGCGCGGACCACGCATGCGATACAACCGATTTAAGGAGGCCAGGTGTGGGGGAGAGCCACAACCTTCTCCGCTCCACATCGGCACCACATCGCCACCGGACTGCCAGCAGCGCCTACGGAAGATGCTGTGCGAGCTTTTTGGGAGCGACGACGAGGACACCCCCACGCCGGGGCCGGGCGGAATGGGCAGTCCGGATCTGCTCGGCGTCGGGAGACGACACGCCACGCGTCACGCGACTCCTCCCGCGCCGACCCCACACACACCGCGCTGCCCCTGGCACTTGACTGCACCGAGCCGCCACTTCAACGAGCCGCCGCTTCATTCAGCATCGTATGACGGCGAGCGTCAGTGGTGCCACTCCCACTAAGAGTAGGGCTTCGGATAGGCTAGATTAGGTAGGTTAGGCTAAGTCCCCTGTCCCGTGTAAATGAATCCCCCTTAATAAACATAGACTTACTGTTCAGCAGACATGGTAGCGTTATTCTAAGACCCGCGTGCGTCGAGCATACCACTCCAGCCCCCGCCCCGTTACAAGCTAACGTGCGGCAGCTGGCGTCCACATTCCACGTGCTCAACGCCCACTTCACGCTGGAGGGGGATGTGGTGCAGGTCGTGGGTGAGATGCACAATGTCTCCGCGGCGGTCGACGCGTCGTTTGAGCGGGTCGCGGGGACACTTAAGGCACATCTGCGGGCCACCGCCTCCGCTGCCGCAGCGTATATGTTAATCCGCGACGTCCACTCGCACATGTTCGAGATGTCGTCGGTCCTGACGGAGGCGCTCGCTGTTCACTATGAGACTTTCACCCCAATGACTCACAAGGCCGACGCGCACCAGGCGCATACAGCCCAGCCGCGCTAACCCAAACATCGGGGTAGCGTGGCTCGAAGCCAGCTCCAGAACGGCAGTTCGTGATCGGCAGCGTATGGGCTCATACCTTTCCATCCACTACTAGGGAAACCTAACCTCTTCTTGTTAGTTTCTACGGCGGCCTGTAGTAGACCAGTTACTTCAGAGCCCCACCTAGTAGTCTTGGTGCGTGACTCTAACCTCACTAAACCCAGGAGTAAACATGGTGGAGATTCTGGTCCTGCCCTGCTGATCCGGACCCATCGGTTTGTAAGTCCTCGTTTGTATTTTCTTTTCTAACTTGCATCTTGCTACCCCCCCCCCCCCCTTCCCCTTCTAATTTAGTCTTCGTAAGCTCTACTCTTAAGTACCCCCGACCCCCTTCCTCGTTGTTGCTAGTGGTTTGTTGGTATTCCCTATCAATGATGGGTCTGCCCCGTACTCCCCGGCAAACGCCGGAGTCCACCCACGCACGACTTGTGCGCTTAGGAGCACTGGTACGAGACCACCTTACGGGGTCAAAGGAGGCGTATCCTCGTTTTCAGGTGGGCCACTTTGGCAACCTGAATGCGGGTACTCTGGAAGAGTTTTTGAGGGACCTCGCCTTCGTGGTCGGACAGCAGCAGGCCATTTCCGCCTTAGAAAAGCAGGATAGGGAACATGGCTACAGGGAACTCCACACGGAACTTCGCCTGCGGCACTTCAACAGTAGACTACCCTGCGCTGAATTTTCCCTCGACCGCAAACCTGTAACCTCAAATAACGCTAACGGTTCGTTTTTCCCGCCCCGCCTTGATTGTCGGCGAGGCGGGTTTTTCCTGGCCATACCTAAACAATAACAAATAATCACTATGTAACTGACCCCTTCTGCTAATCACTTGAACATCTAATCCGCCGTGCCTGTATAACAACGACCAAACCCTGTAAATTGAGGAGATCGTTAAGTCTTGTATTAAATCACTGTTTCTTGTTATGTAACCCAACATGTAACAAGTTTACTAAAAGTCCTTTGAATCGAATCAGCACAGCCTCAACCACCGGACTAACCAGCCCACCGTGGCTACTGAAAGTTCGCCCATGCCGCTAAACCGCTAGACTGAAGCATCACTCCAAACAGGTGACGCAGGTATCACCAACGAGTCTCATGCTACGAAGCATGTACCGGTGACCGTCAGGAGTTAGGGACGGCAGAGGCCGCCCGTGAACTTTGCGACGCCCTGGCCATTGTCTCGGTGGCAAAAATACGACACTTACTCATTGCAAAGGGGTCTGAACCGAAATTATTGAAATTTTGGACCCTGCCACCTACACCAAGTCGGTATGCAAGGGGTGCGTTAGGGAACGAGTGTGAGAAATGAGAACACAGCGGATAAAGGGTAGGTTCACCCGTCACTCACTAAGCTAGGGCCGAAAGATGCTGCCGCGTCAGGGGCCTGCCTACGACTGACGACTCGCGCCCGAGCCGAACGGCGCGAGCGTTTTGCACTAGCATCAGCATTTCCTCTTTTCCTATGCCTGCGGGCTGCGTCCTGACATGCCCCAACCAAGAGACACAGAGAATCCACAGAATGCTCGACAGCGAGAAGAAGAAAAAGGAAATGTCCTTAAAAGATTATTATAGAAAGCTGAAGAAAATAGTTGCACATGCCAAGATGACCGATGAGATCGAAGCAATTATCCTGAAAAGACTCTTAGCCCACTCTCCTAAAGACATCTGTGTTGCCATGACAGCCCCGGCCCAGGACCAACAGGTTTCCTCCTTAACCTTTATCACCCATGTTCTGAGGCTGGTACAGAGCCTGCCTACAGTAGAAGAAGTTAAGAAACAATTGGTTGGAGATTCAGACCACGAGCAGGAGGAAGAATCATCAGAAAAGAGTGATGAGGAAGACTCATATGAAGACAGTAAGAAAAAGAAGAAAAAGTAAAAAAAAAAACAATAAGCAAGCAGTGGAAAAGGAAGAGAGTAAGAAAAGCGTGTATGGGCCCGGTGGTGCCGGTGGCGCCGGTGGTGCCGCAACGCCAGTGGTGCACTGGGGGTGCAGGTTTGGCTGCCTTCCCTCCCGGCGCACCTCTCCAACGGTCTAGAGGTGTACGAAAGGGTAGGGTGGCGCCCTAAATATCTTTGTTCGAAAAGTTTATGTGCTGTTGCGTTTATGGGTAGTCTCTGGTACAAAAACTTCCCTAAAAAAATTTGGGTCGGCTCGGACCACTTTTAGTGGTCGCCCGAGACCCTCAAAGTTGCGATATTTGGTGCTGGTTGCCTATCCCGTGCCCCTGAAGGCGTGCTTTTACCGGGGGCCAGCATGCTGAAGTTTCATAAATTAAATCATCATATAATACGGTCGCAAACCAAATTTCAACCCGCTCCGATAATTTTTAGTGGTCGCCCGGCAGCCTGTTGTGCAGCGCCGCGCCGCTCGCCGCCGACACTAGTTGGAACCGGGCTGCCGCCGGCCGCCGTAGAGCGCCGCCACCTATCGGCCTGTAGGCGAACCACGTCTTTCCCCCCCCCCCCCCCCTCCTGCCTCCTCTTTTTAACTTAAAAGGAGATGAGAGTGCTAGTTAACACTCCATTTGTCACTTTTAGTTAATAAATATGTACCTCAGAAGCTTTTGCAGGAGGGCCAGGTCGTTCAGAGGTGAACCTCGGCTCGCTGAAAATATGGATGCTGAAGAAGCAGCTGCCCTTCAGCTCGGAAGATATCAAACAAATTGAGCGTATCTGCGTATTTTTAGTGAAGGTGTTCGTACAGGCTTGGTACCAGTGCACGCTTGCACCCCAGGCACCTCTGAACGACCCCTCTACAAGATTACTGACCGAGAAATATCGGAAGTCACCGCCAAGAAGCTGGCACACCACTTGTGGTTCACAAACGAGGTGCTCGTCGGCTTGGCCTTCTTCGACGAGGACGTGTCGGTCAAGTGCAAGAGGCGCATGGTGGACAACTTGACGAAGCCCAAGAACGGCGTCATTCGCCCCAAAGTCGCCGCTGCCGATCTCCCAGCTTACGCCCAGAGGGACCTGGCGAGCTTCGTGACGGCCAACACCTGGCAGCTGTTGCTCTCATTCCGAGTGGACGGCAGCTTTCTGCTCCAGCAGGACCCGGAGTTGTGGCCGGTCAACCCCAGCTACCTGAACGCCCGCCACCTCTTCCGCAACCTTCTGGTCGTCAGCGATGCTGCAGAGCGAGGAGTCGCTTTGGCCAAGAGGGTGAACAACATCCTCACCATCAAGGAGGACCAAAAACAATGTGTTGTGCATGTGATTCAAGAACACATCAAGGCGCACCCGCACCCAACATAATATCAAATGCCCCAAAATAAAATAATTGTACAAAATCGATAAAAAATTTAATTTCAGCACTCTCATCTCCTTTTAAGTTAAAAAGAGGAGGCAGGAGGGGGGGGGGGGGGAAAGACGTGGTTCGCCTACAGGCCGATAGGTGGCGGCGCTGTTGGCCAGCGGGCTCTACGGCGGCCGGCGGCAGCCTGGTTCCAACTAGTGTCGGCGGCGAGCGGCGCGGCGCTGCACAACAGGCTGCCGGGCGACCACTAAAAATTATCGGAGCGGGTTGAAATTTGGTTTGCGACCGTATTATATGATGATTTAATTTATGAAACTTCAGCATGCTGGCCCCCGGTAAAAGCACGCCTTCAGGGGCACGGGATAGGCAACCAGCACTAAATATCGCAACTTTGAGGGTCTCGGGCGACCACTAAAAGTGGTCCGAGCCGACCCAAATTTTTTTAGGGAAGTTTTTGTACCAGAGACTACCCACGGCACTGGGAAACTGGGGTGGTGCTGTGTGTGCGGAATGCGCGTTAGTGGGACAATAGATGATGAAACTGATGACAGTAGCAAAGGTAGAGGGTATTCGCCGAAAAGTTGGTCATAACGGGTGGGGGGAGTTGTATGCGTTTGCAGATTTCGGGTGTTAGTGCTAGCGGTACACGCCAAATAGCCTAACCTAACCTGCAAATCGACTAACAAGCAAGCGCTTCGGCACACATGTTCCTTAAATATGATTCTTGGATTTGAGTCGAAACGTTCAATGAAAATCTCGTGCAGACACCCCTTTTGGGGGTTAACTACCCCCTCCACCCCTTCTGTGAAAAAGTTAAAATGTCGTATATATGCAATGTGGGTATCGATTTCGGACAATATGAGCACCAGAAACTCATTGGTGATGTGCAAAAATGTCGACCGGAACCAGAAGAGGCAATTTGGCCGCCATTTTCGAAAATGGCGGCTTGAAAATGGCCAAATTTGGAAGATATTCCTATATAGTCGTGCGGGTAGTCGTTTCAGTGGTTTCTAGTTGGTTTAATTTCATTTCCGGTGTCTTTTATATTTTCCGGCTACCGGATGTTACGAAAAAGGCCATCTGAACATGCTAATCGACTAGGTCTGAAATGTTCTGAACGGTTTGAGGATTAAAATAAAAAATTAGCATGTTTAAAATTCTGGTATGATTGTGTAATAGTATGATCTACATACCATATCAAGTGAAGAAATATATATACAATTGTGTACATAACATATTAACATATACTATATGTATACTGGTGCGTAAAAATACATGTATAATTTTTTATACATAACATACAAACATGAAGTCCCAAAAATGAAAATGTTAAAAATCTTGAGCGGTGTTCCGTCAGGTACTGCGACCTGAAATTCAGATGGGTGCTATTAGCCGCTGTAACTTCTATCGTTGGTAAGTAATCACATTGCGAACTATTATTCTTGATATTGATGCAGGACAACACCATCAGTGTCTGAGCTGCAAACATCATTATCAGGAACTCAGACACAGGTGGTGTTGTCCTGGTCTTGTCTCATTTCCCTGAACTACGCGCCAAAGGGATACAGAGCAAAGGCTCGGATACTTCCCTCCTCGATTGCAACAGAACGGTACATAAAATTTAAAAAATTCAGGTGAGGACGGCGTTCTTGCCGAAAATTGGGTGAGACTAAGGCATTTTCTTGTCAGCATTTAGGCGAAAATGCCTGTCTCACCCGAAATTGGGTGAGGTTCCTCTCTCAAATTTGGGTCAACATCTTCCCCAAAATTTGAGTAAGAAGGGTTCCTCGCTCTTATTTGGGCTGAGCTCCTCACCCTTTCATTTTCATCTTAACAGAAATTGAAGTCCCCTGCAAGGCCCAAAGGCGAAGTTCCGTGGAGGTCCCAAAAGGTGCCATGTGGGGGGGCTTGGGTTTTCGCTAAGTCCATCCGCGTATGAATCCTTCAGACTGCCAAAAGGCATTTTCTTTAGTTTGCGCTAGCTGCGCCCAATTTCTACCACCAACGTTGCATGAGATAGGCAATGAAACCCCTAGGGTTACTATGTAGAACTGAAATCCATAGGAATACATGAAGTTACTCTAAAATTTCAGGAAAATACTGCAATTAGACCGGGTGCTCCGAGGGAGGTCAAAAATGGGAGGGACTTCCGAGGAACCTCGCAGCAATGAACTTCGGAGGGATTTCAACCACCCTGGAATCCCTCTCAAGTACCAATTTAAAGGAGGAACTTCGGAGAGGCTTAATTGGGCCCAAAGAGGGGCCTCGATTTCTGTTAGGGCAGTGATTTTCCTGAATTACGCGCTAAAGGGTTACAGAGGCTTGGATACTTTACTCCTCGGGTGCAACACAACAAAACACAGCCGCGTGGGGAAATAAGATCTGTGTCGCACTTAGAGATTTTCATGTCTTCACTGGCTGCGATACGGTGAGTTTCTTTGCCACCAAAGGAAAGCGTTCTGCATGGGCTGCGTGGACATTACGTATTAACATTTCCTAGTATGTATACTAGTGCGTAAAAATACATGTATAATTTTTACATAACGTAGGAACATGAAGTTCAAAATATGAAAAGGTAAAAAATGTTCAGCAGTGTTCCGTCAGATAGTGTGACTTAAAATTCAGAAGAGTGCTGTTAGCCGTTGTAACTTCTATCGTGGTAAGTGATCGCATTTTAAACTATTATTCTTACTTGTGATTGCTGCATTCTCCCATGCACTAAGTGCACGCTGGACTGCAGGCCAGTGTGTTTCTTCGGCAGCGGTTTGTTTCGCACCCCGATGCACAACCGCACTTGTCCAGTTTACCCAGAATATTGTGTTCTCGGTTAAAGGCAAGAGCATTGGTATTGAATCTTGTAGAATGTGCTTTTCTGGGTGTTCACGACAAGCTTTCTTCAATTCAGGGAGGGCGGACCATTTCACTTTCCATTCTCCTCGCGAGAAATTCCATCTGTATCCGCACGTTGAACGTGTTCAGTCAGGACATATTGCGTTGGTGGAATGTCTGCCATGTGCTTCCCTTAAGTAACAATCAGTCTCGCGGGCAGTATTCACAGAGTCACTAAGCAAATGTCCTGCAATAAACAAGGTTCGTAATTTACCAACCATGATATTGCTATTGAATGAATTTGTGTTTCTTACAGAATCATCAGCGTGCCCGTCGTACATCCCGTATCGCAGCCAGTGTAGGCATGAAAATCTCTGAGTGCGACACAGATCTTAGTTCCCCACGCGGCTGCAATTGTCCGGAAACTTATGTACCGTTCTGTTGCACCCGAGGAGAAAAGTATCCAAGCCTTTGTTCTGTAACCCTTTGGCGCGTAGCTCAGGGAAATGAGACAAGACCAGGACAACACCACCTGTGTCTGAGTTCCTGATAATGATGTTTGCAGTTCAGACACTGATGGTGTTGTCCTGCATCAATATCAAGAATAATAGTTCGCAATGTGATTACTTACCAACGATAGAAGTTACAGCGGCTAATAGCACCCATCTGAATTTCAGGTCGCAGTACCTGACGGAACACCGCTCAGGATTTTTAACATTTTCATTTTTGGGACTTCATGTTTGTATGTTATGTATAAAAAATTATACATGTATTTTTACGCACCAGTATACATATAGTATATGTTAATATGTTATGTACACAATTGTATATATATTTCTTCACTTGATATGGTATGTAGATCATACTATTACACAATCATACCAGAATTTTAAACATGCTAATTTTTTATTTTAATCCTCAAACCGTTCAGAACATTTCATACCCAGTCGATTAGCAAGTTCAGATGGCCTTTTACGTAACTTCCGGTAGCCGGAAAATATGAAAGACACCGGAAATGAAATTAAGCCAACTAGAAACCACTGATTTCGGGTGTGGCGAGCGGGCTTTGGGCGGGGATGGGCAATGCCATCCATCAGTCAGTGGTGCTCTGCGGAGGTGAACGTGTGTGTAGTTGGAAGCAACTTGTTCGAGTGCGAGAGTAAAACTTTGTGTGAAGAGAGTGTGCTGTTATTTGGACGAAGGCAGAGGTAAGACAAGAGGCTAGTCGCCTTGAGGTTATTTCCGAAGCTGATATGAAAAGGATAGTGTGGATTGAAATGAAAGGTCTTGTGTATTGTAGGAAAGTGGGGGTGAAGTGAGGGCGTGCTCTGTGTTTGGTGCTTGCTGCGTGCTGGTGTCTGCGTGTCCAGGTGAGTAGAGAAAAGGATAAATATTTTCGTGTACGGAGGAGAAGGGGTGGGTGTGCTAAAATGTTTTGTTTTTCCTTGCAGGTGTTGGAACTGAAGTGTGGGAGAGCTCTGTGCTGTGATTGCCTCGTGCTAGTGATTGCGTGCCACGGTGAGTAAAGAATTAAGTGTTGTTGTTGTTCCTGTAACGGGGGAAAGATGTCTGATTTTCTATTGTTTCTTGTTTGTAGGATTTGGAGAAATGGCTGCTCAATGTGCGTGGTGTGGCGAAGTCTGTGCGGATGATTTAGCTTGTGCGACACCTTGTGAGTTCCCACCCACCTCCTCCTGCTGCTCCAAAAAGTGATACTTCTGACCTTCATGAATGCCCTTCCTGTCCAAAAGCATACAAACATAGGAAATCCCTCACGCGCCATAGGCGAGAGGCTCATTTGGGTGGGGTGGGTTCGTGCAAGTGCAAAAATTGTGGGCAAAATTTCAAAAGTGTACGTACCTTAAAACAGCATGAAAATGCAAAACGCTGCGGCAAAATTATAAAAAGAGTTTCGAAAACGTTGGGGCTAAATTGCAGGAAATGTAGACGCCACTTTCCAGGCTTAAAACAGCTGTATGGGCAAAGGTTGTCTGCACATCCTGAACGTTTAGATCGGTACGTGTGTCGGGGCTGCTTTAAGAGATTTCGGACTGCTGCCCAATGGTTGTGGCACAATGGCACTTGCCAAGACAGGAAGGGAAAGAAGGAGCATTTCCTTCGATGTCGCAGGAAGCTGTATGGGGAACGAGAGATTCCACATTGGGAGACAGTTACTGCCATCGAAGGAAATGCTCGCATTCATGAATTGACTATGACGGACGAGTGTGACCTTCAGCTAACATTGATCAACAACAAGAGCTCCATTATGGACAAGTTGACAGAAGACATTAAGGACCTTCGAATGGCTCATGTCGGCTTATGTGAGGTGTAGGGAAAGGGAGGAAGAAGGTAGTGACACAGCAGTTCGCTTCATGAACTGTTCTCCAATTACTACGTTGAGGGAGGCAGAAATTGAGGAGGGGGTGGAGAGGGCAATTTTGGGGGTGATCAACGCATTTGAGAAGGATGTGAGTGAGGGCTCAGGTATGTTGTTTGAGAAGGTGGAGAAAATTCAACTAAAGGTTGCTTAGTACTCACCACTGAAGGGATCGTCATTTGTGGAGCTACAGAAATGGCTCAGAAAATCCTCAAAAGGTTTAATTAATATTAAAAATTTGAAGGATGAGAAATGCTTCTTATATTCCTGCCTAGCTGGGCTTAGCTTACCGAGGAATAATCCTCAGCAGGTATCTAAGTACAAGGGACGGCTGGGGGAGTTGAAAATGAGTGGTATTTCTTATCCTGTCAAACTAGGGGATATTTCAAAATTCGAGCGGCAAAATCCGGGGATCAGTGTAAGTGTCTTTGGGTTGGAGGGGGAGGGGGAGGGGAGAGAGGAGGGGGAGGAGGGGGAGGGGGTGGGCAAAAGAAGCAGGTTATTGTGCCGCTGCGAGTGGCAAAGAAACTTTGTGCGCGGCACATTAACCTCCTACTTTTGCGGGGGGTGCACGAGGAAGAACAGATGCACTATGTACTTGTGAGGGACATGAGCCGTTTCTTGAGCCATTTGACAAAAAGAAAACGAAAACTGTAGTGGTGTGAAAATTGCTTGACTCCCCGACCCGACGAAGCTAAACACTTGGAGCACAGGGAGAGGTGTGTGGAGCACGGAGGCAAGCCGTCAAAATGCCGAAATCGAATTCAGTAATGAAATTCACAGATTTCGGGCATCAAATGAGGCATGACTTCGTCATAAACTGTGACCTGGAGAGTGTTTTGAGTCCCATTTCTACAACAATCCCTGACCCTGCTAGAGCCTCCACCACCAAACTAAATCAACATGTGGCCTGTGGTTATGCATATGTTATCGTTCGTGCCGACGGGACTCTCCTGAAGGAGCCTGTCCTGGGGCACGGGGATGGGGACATCATCAAGGACCTCCTGTGTCAACTGAAAGCGGAGGAGCACAACATCACTGAGCTGCGAGGGGAGGAGTACCCCCTCCACATGACTCCAGAATCGGAGAAAGCCTTTGAAGCGGCTTCAAACTGCTACCTGTGTGGGGAAGTTGTGCCTCGCCCAGGAGTGTCCAAGTGCCGTGATCACGACTGGTCGAAGAAAGAAGTTAATTTTCGTGGTGCGGCGTGCATGGGGTGTAATTTGAACTTATCCCGCAAGAATTACATCCCCGTGTTCTTCCACAATCTCAGTGGCTATGATGCGCACCATCTAATATCAGCAATTGGGCAGCTCACGGATGGGGATGACTTGAGTGCAATCCCAAAAACCAAAGAACGTTACATTTCTTTCTCTTGGGGGCAATTGCGGTTTTTGGACAGTTTCGGTTTTCTGAGCAGTAGCTTGGACAAACTGGTGCAAGATTTGAAAGCTGAAGATTTGCATTCGTTGAGGGCAATGTTCCCTGACGACAGAAAGAGACAGCTGGTGAGTAGAAAAGGTGTTTATCCATACAATTATTTTGATTCCTTTGATAAATCGAAGAAGTGCAAAGTCCAGAGATGGCCGCTTTCAGAAATGACTTGAGTGGTAAATATATTTGTGAGGAAGATTATGTACACGCTCAAACTGTTTTTGAAGCGTTTAATATGAAAAATTTGTGGGACTATCATGACTTGTATTTATTAACTGATGTTTTGCTGCTATGTAATGTCATGGAGAATTATAGAAAAATTTCTATGGAGCACTATCAGTTAGATGTGGCACATTATTATACTACTCCTGGATTTGCCTGGTCTGCAGCAATGAGGTACACCAAGGTAAAACTGGAACTTCTGGGCTCTCTTGATCAGCATTTGATGTGGGAAGCAGGAATAAGAGGTGGGGTTTCTAGTATAAATTGTCGGTATGCTAAGGCCAACAATCCATACATTCCAGACACGTATGATTCAAGTAAGGAGACGTCTTTTATTATGTATTATGATGCTAGTGCGTTGTACGGGGCTGCTATGTGTCGGAAGTTACCAGTCGGTGGGTTCCGATTTCTCAGTAATGTGGAAATTGAATCGTTTGATGTGGGATGTATTGAGGAGACAGGAGACCAGGGATATCTGATGGAAGTCTCATTGTCATATCCCAAAAAACTTCATTCGAGGCACAATGACTATTGTCTTGCTCCTGAACACCTGCGCCCCAAGTACAAACATCTCTTCCGCTTGCAGAGGAGACTTATCAATAAATATAAATTAGGCAAAAAGAAATCATCAAAAAAACTTATTCCAAATCTGAGAAAAATTACGTTTTGTGTGGGACAACTTTGAAAATGTATTTAAAATTAGGACTAGTTCTTAAGAAAATTCATCGCATAATGGTTTTTGATCAAGAGGCGTGGTTAGCACCTTTCATACATCACAACATTGAAATGCGAAAATTAGCTACCACAGCATTTCAGAAGTCTTTTTGGAAATTGTTAAACAATGCAAGTTTTGGGAAGGTGATTCAAGGTGTGAGGAATCATAGGAATTTGCAATTCACAAAAACCTCGGAGAAATTCAAAAAATTGGTCCGTTCCCCTCTCTTTCAAACTTTTGAAATTTTTGATCATGGGCTTGTGGCAGTAGAAAGAAAGAAAGCCACAGTTTACTCAAATCGACCTGTGTACACAGACCTGTGTAGACATTAGTAAAGAAATTATGTATATTTTTCATTATGATGTGATGAAAAAAAAAGTATGGAAAAAATTTAAAAGTCTTGGGGACGGACACTGATTCGCTGATGTACCAAATAAAAATAGATGATGTGTATGAAGACATGAAGGGGATGATTGATTATTTTGATACATCTGACTACCCTACGGATCACCCTCTTCATAGCAATGTAAACAAGAAGACTTTAGCTTCACGATGTGTACGAAGCTGATTTGAACGACATGCGGAAATTGTCAGATTTTAACGATGGTTACAACTATTTTATGACATTAATTTGCTGCCTCAGTCGATTTGTATGGGTGTACGCGCTGCGCACGAAAACTGGGAGGGAGATGGCTTCTGTGCTGGATAAGCATTTCTCCACGCTCGCACGCCCCTGTCGTCTGCTGCAGACGGATAAAGGGGGGGAATTTTGTGCTCACGCAGTTCAAAACACACTACGAAAGCATGGGATTGAATTCCGAACCCTCGAGAATTCAGGAAAGGCGAAATTGGCCGAGCGTGTCAACAGAACGTTAAAAACTCCTCTATGGAAGTTTCTATCACACAAAAATTCCTGGCGTCCCCTCTCCCAAATTGTGCACAATTACAATCACACTGTACACCGAACCATCGGTATGCGACCTGTCGATGTAAAAGAGAAACATGTTTATCAAATTTGGTCAACAATTTATTTACGGAACGTCGCCCCGCACCTACTGCCGCCGCGGCGCCCCAAGCGAAAAACGCACTCCTCACCGCGCCTCAGTAGCAGCAGCAGCAGCAGCGGACCTCAAGCGAAACGCCCCCCCACATTCAAACGAAATGATTTTGTGCGCATTTCACTCTCGAAAGATTTCCTTGACAAGGGCTACACACCAAACTATTCTCACCAGATCTATAAAATAGTGCGCATCACAAATTTTTCCCCAGTACCCATGTACACTGTCGGATCTCAACGGTGAAGTTTTAAAGGGCTTTTTCTATCCTCAAGAACTTGTGAAAGTGGCTCCCCCATCAACGGACACAGTGTATCGTATCGAGCGCATTTTGAAGCATCGTCACCGCAGAGGACACGCACCTGAAGTACTAGTGCGCTGGCAAGGATACGGCAAGGATTTCGACTCCTGGGAGCCAGCAGCTGCGCTTGAAGAGATTTAATTCATAGATTATTTTACAATATGTATGTATTTTTGTCTAGCGACAGCTCAAAAAATTATTTCCCCAACAACACGATTGCTCATTTCTCAACACATCTCACGCGTCCGCTTTGCACAAATCACGATACCCCGTATGAAGTGGGTGTCGTAGAAGTATTCTTACCCCCTCTCAAACCATCCCCCTCCAATTCGCCTATATTTCTTTACTCGGATATTTCTGAAGCGATTCAAGTGTCAGACACCTGCTCCCGCCTTTTGCGCGTTCTCAACCCAAATATTCCATACGGTCAGCACCTATTTCACTCAGTGCTTTATATGCCCATAGAAAAATATAATTTTTCAAATATAACGCTTTCGTTTCGAACAAAGAGTGGCGAGCGCTGGCCCTTCCCCGACAGCGTCCACCCTTCAATCGTGGTTTTAGACATCCGCCAAAAATCCAAATAAATACGTTTGCTCCTCCGCGCTCTCACTCATTCATAATTATGCAACAGGCCTATGTGGACTACTTTGCCCTTCAGGCGGGAGGGGGAGGGGTGCGCGCGAGAGGCGAGGGTGACGTAGGACCCGTCTACGCAGCTTCGTTCTCGCGACAAAATGGGCGTGGCGGCTGCTGCGGAAGTTTGGCTGGACGGTATGTAAGTGCGGTGGCCACCCCTCTCATCGCCAAAGGAGTGCGCGCACTAGGCGAGGAGGCAGCTAACGCCACTTTTGGATTTTACCGAGATGTGACGGGAACACAAGAGCCTATCTCACTCCGTGCTGTACGCGATTCTGCCTTGACCCGTCTTGCTGACGCGGGGAACAATTTGAAGCGACGAGCCCGCAAGGCTCTCACTGGCCGCGGACGCAAACGAACAAAATCTGCCAGCTCTAAGACGAAGAAAAAAAGCGCCCAAAAAGAAGAAGAAGAAGAAGAAGAAGAAGAATAAAAAATCAACGTCAAAGCGTCCCAATAAAAATAGTTTAAAAGCACGTCGCAAGGCTTCAAAGTCTCAGACGGGACGAGGACGCGGTGGCACACACACCACACCACCTGATATATTTTCTTAGGTTCATTCTCATCCCCCCTCTTCGCCATGCCGTCTGTGACCCCGGTAATTCCCGCAGAGTTAAACATATTTGCTACTTCTAAAATTCAAAATGCCATTTTGGGACATCGGAATTTTGGCATAAAACCTCTCAATTTGATTTCTCAACCTCCATCCGTTCTCGAGTTTTTCAACAGTGGAACGAATGATTTGTACAGAGATTTATCGGTTATGGATCTCTGCCTCACCGTGTGTCTGCGAGCACAGGATGGGAATGCACCTCTCGTTGAGCAGGAAGTTGGGTGTGTGAATAACCTTTTGAGTAGTCTTTTTTAAACCATGGAGATTTATCTCAATGAGAAGTGTGTAGTGAGAGTAGACCATTATGGGTACAAATCATACATTGAAACTTTACTTAATTATTCATCAGAGGCGGCACAGACCCACCTCACAACCTCTATGTTTTATTTGGATACACCTGCTGCAATCGACACCGCCGGTGACGCAAATTTGGGATTCAAGAAACGGAAGGAGCTGCTTTCGAGAGGAAATCTGTTCAACTGTATGGAAAATTAAGATGCGGTCTGTTCTCTCAACCACTCCTTCTACCCTAAGGACTGGATTTGCGTGTCAAATTAACTTTCGCCCCCGAACGCTTTTATCTCTGGGCGGCAGCGGGTGCAGATGAACTTTCGCTCCACGTTACAGACGCAACTCTTTTCTGCAAAAACGTGGTCCTCTCAGCCCCCCTTCTGATTCCCCATGCACGCATTCTCTCCCAATCCCACGCTGTGTACCCTATGAAACGGGTTGAATCTAAGAGCTTCACTTGTGCTCCGGGAGCGAGAAATTGGAGCTTAAATTCTGTTTGTACCGGTCGATTGCCCTCGTTTGTGTGTCTGCCCGGGCCTCCCGTCGACTAGGCAACCCGCATCACTCCGCGGGCCGGAAGGCCGCGGGTGAGGCGAAGGCGGCAGGGGTGCCGTCTTGCTGACTAGGCCCTTCGAGGGCGAGCGCGAGCCGGGGCCGGGCGGAATGGGCAGTGCGGATCTGATCGGCGTCGGGAGACGACACGCCACGCGCCACGCGACCCCTCCCGCGCCGACCCCACACGCACCGCGCTGCCCCCTGCATTGGACTGCACCGAGCCGCCACTTCAACGAGCCAGCGCTTCATTCAGCATCGTATGACGGCGAGCATGCGGCGACAGAGCGCCCCGGTAAGCGAGCGTCAGTGGTGCCACTCCCACTAAGAGTAGGGCTTCGGATAGGCTACATTAGGTAGGTTAGGCTAAGTCCCCTGTCCCGTGCAAATGAATCCCCCTTAATAAACATGGACTTACTGTTCAGCAGACATGGTAGCGTTATTCTAAGACCCGCGTGCGTCGAGCTTACCACTCCAGCCTCCGCCCCGTTACAACGTGTAAAAGACTAACGGAAGCTGTAACATGTAGTTATTTCACAATGGACATTCGTTTCAAACACAGAACAACCGCGCTGCTGGTTTGAAGAACCGGTGCCGGGAAAACTTTTTTCACTAAACGATTAGTTAAAAACAGAGATGAAATGTTTGACACAAAATTTAAAGAGTTGTGTGGTGCTACAGCGAATGGCAATTGGCGTACGAAAAACTCAGAGAACAGTGCAGTGTAGATTTTGTGGAGGGACTACCATGCCTTGCCCCTGGCACAAATCCGGGACCTTATCAAAGGCGAGGACTGCGACGACTACGTCCTCAACTACCAACTGTACTAGCTACTTGCCGCCAGCGCTTAGCTTCTTTCGGATACAGCCCTCTCAGGACTTATAGTCATGCTATTTGTGAACATTGAAATTCCAATGATAAAGGCCGCTCAAGCAGCCCGTGAAACCTACCCGAGCACCTCCCAGCTGGAAGAGGGAGCAACCCAACTCAAGCGCACGATTGCCTTTACCTTAACGCCTCCGAGACGACCGCCTCAAGGCCGCCCCCCGCTCCCCCTCTCTCAAGAAAACCAACAACAGCACCTCTGAACCACCCAGCAGCAACATCAAAGCCGTCTCCGTTGTCCCCAAGAAGACATCCCGACCCAAACCACAACAACCGAGAACCTTTCTTCCGACGGGGACACCGACGAAGACTTGTGCACCTCGACCGAAGACGACCAACACCAACCCCCTCCTCCCCTCGTTACAATTCCTCCCTCTAGTGGCCAGGGCCCTCCCTATCCTGCTCCTTGACCCGTAGCACTTTCTTCTCATTAGGAGCGGCATTGGCCGACTTCTCATTCACCTGCGCCGCGGTACCACAGAGAGTATAAAATGCGGGTATTGGGACAGGTGGAGGGTTTAACACCCGCCTCCCGCTGAGCATGGGGACGGGTAACCTCATCAACCAGCCTATGCCTTTTCCTAGCCCCGTCTTTAGTCGACGGGGCAGGTTTTCAGTATGCTCCCCCCATAAATTAAAACCACCACTGTAAATCTCCTCATTCAGAAAACCAACCCCACCAAGGTCCGCCCCTCTTATTCGCCGTGCCTGTTTACCTTACATTAATACTTAATTGGACAATGTAATGCCTCAATCACCTTACCACAATTGTAACAATGGTTATAATGTCATCAATCGTAAAATAAAGTTCAGTTACTACAAGGTGGAGGGTCGTATGGGTGGCCTACATAGAGAGTATGAAAGGCGGGTTTTGGGACTCCGCTGGTTCCGCTGGTATGGCCGCCGCTGGTCGCGGTGGCGCGGCGCGGTGGCGCGGCGTGGCGTGGCGGCGCTGCTGCTGAATGCCCCCCCCCCCCCCCCCTGCCCCCGCCTCTGCCCCCGCCTCTGCCCCCCGCCCCTCCCCTGCCCCCGCTCCTGCCCTCGCCCCCGCTCCTGCCCTCGCCCCTGCGGCATCGCCGGACACCTCGCGCCGCCGCCGCACCATGCAGGTGTCTCCCCCTCCTCCCCCCCCCCCCTTTCCGCTGCGCTGAGTGGGAACATTTTGGAGCTCAACGCCACTGATCGCTGTATTGGCAGGTGTCACCTCCCCCCCCCCCCCCCCCCCCCCCCTGCTTGAGGTGTGAGTGTCTAGCGCGGAATGTCCCCCCGGCCCTGCCCCCGGCCCTGCCCCCGGCCCCACCCCCGCCCCGCACCCACCCTGCCCCACCCCCCCCGCACCCACCCCACCCTGCCCCCCCGCACCCACCCCACCTCCGCCCCACCCTGCTCTCCGCCCCGCACCCCCCCGGCACCCGCTCCGCACCCACCTGCCGCCGGCCGCCGTAGAGCCCCGCCCCGCACCCGCCCCGCACCCGCTGATGGTGAGGATGTTGTTCACCCTCTTGGCCAAAGCGACTCCTCGCTCTGCAGCATCGCTGACGACCAGAAGGTTGCGGAAGAGGTGGCGGGCGTTCAGGTAGCTGGGGTTGACCGGCCACAACTCCGGGTCCTGCTGGAGCAGAAAGCTGCCGTCCACTCGGAATGAGAGCAACAGCTGCCAGGTGTTGGCCGTCACGAAGCTCGCCAGGTCCCTCTGGGCGTAAGCTGGGAGATCGGCAGCGGCGACTTTGGGGCGAATGACGCCGTTCTTGGGCTTCGTCAAGTTGTCCACCATGCGCCTCTTGCACTTGACCGACACGTCCTCGTCGAAGAAGGCCAAGCCGACGAGCACCTCGTTTGTGTACCACAAGTGGTGTGCCAGCTTCTTGGCGGTGACTTCCGATATTTCTCGGTCAGTGGTCTTGTAGCTATATAAAAAGAAAAAAGTGAGAACAATGTGCGCTAGTTAACACTCCATTTGTCACTTTTAGTTAATAAATATGTACCTCAGAAGCTTTTGCAGGAGGGCCAGGTCGTTCAGAGGTGAACCTCGGCTCGCTGAAAATATGGATGCTGAAGAAGCAGCTGCCCTTCAGCTCGGAAGATATCAAACAAATTGAGCGTATCTGCGTATTTTTAGTGAAGGTGTTCGTACAGGCTTGGTACCAGTGCACGCTTGCACCCCAGGCACCTCTGAACGACCCCTCTACAAGATTACTGACCGAGAAATATCGGAAGTCAATACATAATACATATACATTTTTTACAATTCATGAGCCAGAACACAAACTCTACATTTCATCCATGAGCGAAACTAGCTGTGCCAAATTTTCAGCTCCTTCATCTACATAGTCCATCTCACCTTTTTCCACATCAATGGATTTTTGTCTTATTTTATAGTGTCCATATGGTAAAGTATGTACATTATCACTTAAAATATACCGTTTATCATCATAGCAGCACAAACCTCGTTTACTTGAGAATGTTGTAAAGAGGTGATGTTTTCTATCAGTTCCAATTTTCTTATATGTTACAGTTTTTACATTAAAATCCTTTAAACAAATATCATAATCTTCAAAGGAAACTTGAGATTTCATGGCAGCTTTTGGGAAACCTTCCCCAACACATTTCGATTTTTCATTACTTTGACGAAAAGAATACATTTTAGCTCTTAAACCTCGAAATTCAGAAATAGGCTCCCCATTCATCTCATCCTTAAATTTACCTAGAACCTTCTTATTTGTTACATCATACAGAGGATGTTCCTTGGGATAATCAGACGTGTCAAACCATTCCTTCAATTTAGACATATCAGCATATACATCATTTGTTTTTATTTTATAAATCAGCGAGTCCGTATCAGTACCACAAACAGTAATTTTGTCACCGTACTCTCTTTTCATGCACTTATAATGAAATTTATACATTATTTCTTTTGAAATATCTAATACAACTTGACCTGTGTAAACAGGACGATTCAAACATATCTTAGCTTTTCTTCTTTCTACTGCAACCAACCCATGATCAAATATGTCAAAACTATGAAAAAGTGGTGATTTTACAAGTTTTTTGAACTTTTTTAAATCTGTTGTAAAACTTACATTCTTTCTCTTCCTCACCTGCTCAATTGCCTTTCCATACACTGAGTTATTCATTAATTTCCAGAAATTCTTTTGAAAATCGGAATTGGCCTTTTTCCTCATCTCTGTATTATGGGTTATAAAGGTAGCCAACCAAGGCTCTTGCCAAAATTTAATAACCCTATGGATTTTTTTAACTTCATACCCAACTCTAAATACAATTTAAGAGTGGTTCCATACACTACATAATTTTCCTTATCATAAAGGTTAGGTATTAACTTTTTGGTCGATGAACTTTGGGGTAGATCATACATTTCAACCATCCTCTTTTGCAGAGGTGAAAGTTCGTCAGTCTTTGGAATAAGATGCTCTGGTGCTAGACAGAAATCAGCATGTTCATCGTGCTTCTCAACTGGGTACTCTAGTGAACATTCTATAAGATAACCTATCTCACAATCTTCTCGAATTGACATTACATCCAGTTTTTTAATTTCTGCATCATTTAGTGTTTGGAAATGTCCAACAGGTAAGGGTCTACTGAGCGCACAACCGTATAAATTGTTAGCATCAAAATACATAATGTATTCACTCTCTTCTCCCTCTTTTGGTGGTGAGTTCACATGAAAGTTTTTAGCAGTAGCCGATCGACAATTGATACTAGCCACCCTCCACGAATCCCTTCCTCAAACATCATATGCTGATCTAAACAAGTCAACAGCTCGAGCTGCTGATGAGTAAAACTCAAAGCTGCTGACCAGGCCAGGCCGGGTGTGGTATAATAATGTACAGCATCCAGTTTAAAATGTAACATAGTAACTTTCCTAAAATTTTCCATCACATCACACAATAGAATAACATCAGTAAGCAAGTAGAGATCATGATAATCCCAGAGACTGCTCATGTTAAATGTAATGAAAACATTTAAAGCATGCTTGTAATCATCATCGGTGATTTCCTCCCCAGTTAGATCATTTTTAAAACATTCTTTAGGTGGTATTTGAGACTCCTCGAACCTACTCTCATTTATGAAATAACTGTAAGGAAAAACACCCTTCCTGGACACAAGTTTTCGCTTTGAATCATCTGGAAACATACACTTTAATTTGTCAAAGTCGGTTGGTTCTAGGTCTTTTACAAGCTTATCTAATGAGCTACTTAGAAAGTTGTACGAGTCCAGAAATCGCAGTTTGCCCCATGTGAATGATATATACTTTTCCTTTGATTTTGGAATGCAACACAGATCAGTTCCATCGGATAAGGCTCCAATTTCTGATACAATACAATGAGCGTCATACCCAGAAAAGTTATGGAAAAATACTGGGATGAAATCCCGCTTTTTTAGATTTAGGTTGCACCCTTGGCAAGCAGCACCGCGGTAGTTGTCCTTTTCCTTTGTATGGTCATGATCCTTTACCTTTGGCACACCTGCACGTGGTACATCATCCCCACACAAATAACACTTTGTAGCCTTTTCAAATTCCTTCCAAGTGGCTTGAGTCATATCGATTGGGTATGCTGTACCACGAAGTTCCGTGGTGTTGTCCTGTTCCTCCTTCAGACGAAGGAGAAGACGTTGAACCACATTCTCTCCGCCATGCTCCAACACAGGCTCCTTAAACAGCTTCCCATCGGGTCCAACAATGACATACGAAAAGCCGCACGGAACATGTTGATTGAGCTTCGTCGTGGAGGACTTTTCAGGATCTGGAACCACCGTGCTGATTGGTTTCAACACGCACTCAAGATCGCAGTATATCACAAAGTCATGACGGAGCTGCTTTTCGAAGTCCGTGAACTTCATTCTGCTACACTTTTGATCAGGCATTTTCACTGCTTGGGCATCAAACCGTATACAGCGTTCTCGGTGTTGAAGATGTTTGTTAAAGTCAGCACGTGGAGTCAGACAGTTCTCGCACCAGTAAAGTCTTTTTTTACACTTTGTCAGATGTCCCAGAAAGCGACTTAAGTCTTTAATGAGCACGTAGTGTGAATCATCATCGTCATCCTCAACGTCAACGTCATTGTCTCGGTCCATGTCATTACCACGCAACAGAAGTAGGTTGACGTGGTTTGGTCGAAGAGCGTTTGGACTAACCCGGAGTGGTACTTTTACTTTATGCCCCTCTAAGCCGAAAACAGATACACTAACTTCAGGGTTGTTAGTCTCAAATTTAGAAATATCCTTGATTTTTACAGGATAATTTACACCTCTCATATCAAATTCATTTAACCGATGCCGGTATTTCATCACTTTCTCAGGATGATGAGCAGGTAACCGGACTCCCGCCAAAACAGAATACAAGAAGCACTTGTCATCATTGAAATTTTGAATATTTACTAAACCTTTTTGGGGAGTGTGTAACCAGTCTGGAAGAGGGAGATATGATGAACCCGCGAGTGGCGAATACTTCGCCACTCGCAGCTCCAACGCCTGCACTCTCCGGAAAAGAATTTTAGAACCCTCATCTACAGCCTTGTCAAATGAATTTAGAACTCCTAGTATAGCCTGCTCAACCTGTCCTTTTAGTCCGTATTTAGTCAATGTGATCAGTGGAGCACATCTCAGATAGAATTTGTTGTCCGTCGTGTCGTCTTTCCCTTCTTTTCCTTCAATTTCAACACGTGCAGCTAGATACCACTTTATACGTTGTAATTTTGTCATGTCCTTCCTCAACACACTTAGTATGTTGTCTTTGTTCTCAATTAGCGTCAATTGCATATCATATTCACTCTTGATCTCAAAGTAGTGGATCAGAGCATTTCCATCAAGAGCGCTTATGGTCTCCCACTGTTCATCCACAGACGTTGGGTCTGCTTCAAGAGGATCTCCAAAGTGCTGTTGACGGAGGCGATCGAATCTACGTCTCGATTCCCTCTTTTTAAGACATGAGCGAATATGGAATGCAAATGTAGATTGTCTCAAGAAGACACGTCTACAACCACCACAATACAACTGTCGACCCACTTTAAACGGGTGCTTGTCGCGTTTGTGTCTGTACAGTGCTTTGAGTCCAGGGAACTGCTTCCTACACTTGACACACTTGAAGGCGTGTCGCCGCTTCACGGATTTGGGTGCACACCGCTTACGCTCCATGTGTACCCGTAAATCATGTCTGCGGGTAAAACCCCGATTGCACTCTGTACAAGTGTGTGGATTGCCTCTTTCACCTCCATGTTTTGAGCGTACATGCTGCTGCAACGTGCGTGCAGTCTCAAAATCTCTTGTACATTGAGTACATTTTAACCTTCCCGGTTCTTTCTCAGTATGACATTCTCGTATATGCATCTGAAGTGAGCATTTTTGCACATACGCCCGAGCACAATCCGCGCACTCGTACTTTTTCTCACAACTACTTATCCGTGAAGCGGGCACAGTGCTACAATTAGGAGGCAATTCCCGCGAACTCACAGTCAATGTAGTCGAGGTAGACGGTGTAGACGTGGGTGTAGCCGTTGGTCCATGTTGTTTACCGATGTGCCCAAGCAGTTCACTCGCCTCTCCGAACCCCACACCACACCAGAAGCAGGTATGCACCAACTTAGGGACAAGTTAAAACACGTGTATTACTACTCCATTCCTTGTTCTATTCTTCGCTCATATAAGAAGAGTTTACTTACTGCTCAACTCGTAGGTTCAAATGAAGCGACTATTTCCAATCACTTCTGAAGCTCAAGTACGGTCTACCCTAAAACACATAGTACAGGTTCACACGTGCTAACACTGACAAGTTCGATAACGTGAGTTTACACACTCATGCGCCACTACTTACACAATCACACGCAGACAGCATCGACTGGTTAATGCCCAACACTTGGGAGTTACTGTTACCACAACCTGATCAGAAAAGAGTTTGCGATTTAATTTCATTTACGTTTTCACATAGCGCGACGAAATCACTATTTGCGGATACGGTTGTGACATCTTACCTTCCCTTTTCCTGAATCCACAGCGATGCTTCACTCACTATATCCACACCATACCCAAGCCCTGCTCACTCCGATCCGATACCTACGGAGACCAGCGGTGGAATGAGCAACCTACCAGCCGGTGGCGGCGACTCCGGGTGTTCGAAATATGCAAGCAAACGGAATAGCATGGGCCGTGTGCATGGGCATGCGGAACTAGCATAGTTGACAACTTGCACTGGTGACTCGGAGCAGAAGGGGGGGGGGGGGGGAGACACCTGCATGGTGCGGCGGCGGCGCGAGGCATCCAGCGATGCCAAGGAGTGGCGTTGAGCTCCGAAATGCCCCACTCAGCGCGGGGGAGGGGGAGGGGGGACAAGGGAGGCGGAGGGGCGCGGAAGGCAGCAGCATCGATTCCGCGGTAGACCTGCATGCATATCCCGCCACAATATCGCCATCGACTGTAAATTCGAATCACTTATTTTAGAACAGACATTTACTAAACCACACGATGTGCACCCATACGCGTGCGCGCTCACCTTTACTCCACCACGCTGACGAATTTGTATTGACCATTCTTCTTGCGAATCAGAAGGCCACCCACTCGCGGGATGATCCTCTTCTTCACAATGTGACCCACGACGTGGATGTTCCTCGATTGGGCCCTCTGCTTCCGCCGCGCTCGCTCCACAGGCGAAGAAGCGCGCACCTCCTCCCCTACAGAGCACAGACACACAGATTATTGACAACCACCCGATGCAAGGAAGCTCGCGGGAGAGTAAGAACATGTTAGTGAGTTACTTACCGCAGGCGAGCACGCTTGCGTGGTGGAGCTGCTTACGGAGCTGTCCTGCCCTGCTGACATAGCGCACCAACAGCTGAGAGAACTGAACCTGGAGGACACAACCATACATTACCACACATACCGCACCAAACACACTCAGCCTCATTCTTCAATACACAGGACCACACTCACCTGAGCAACTCTGAGGATTCACGCTAACAGTAGCCTCACTTAGCGGACACACAACACCACCCAGCTTCTCAATATAAATTCACAATTCACTCGCGTGCGACTAGGAGACAGTCCGACTGCACCCCAAACTCACTAGCAACGATTCACTCCGATATCGCAAATCAGCATAGAACCTCACAGTTGTGGCGATGGCACCAGACGCGGACATGCGGGGACGGGGCGGGTGCGGGGCGGGTGCGGGGCGAGGCGGGTGCGGAGCGGGTTAGGGTGGCGCCCTAAATATCTTTGTTCGAAAAGTTTATGTGCTGTTGCGTTTATGGGTAGTCTCTGGTACAAAAACTTCCCTAAAAAAATTTGGGTCGGCTCGGACCACTTTTAGTGGTCGCCCGAGACCCTCAAAGTTGCGATATTTGGTGCTGGTTGCCTATCCCGTGCCCCTGAAGGCGTGCTTTTACCGGGGGCCAGCATGCTGAAGTTTCATAAATTAAATCATCATATAATACGGTCGCAAACCAAATTTCAACCCGCTCCGATAATTTTTAGTGGTCGCCCGGCAGCCTGTTGTGCAGCGCCGCGCCGCTCGCCGCCGACACTAGTTTGAACCGGGCTGCCGCCGGCCGCCGTAGAGCCCGCTGGCCAACAGCGCCGCCACCTATCGGCCTGTAGGCGAACCACGTCTTTCCCCCCCCCCCCCCTCCTGCCTCCTCTTTTTAACTTAAAAGGAGATGAGAGTGCTGAAATTAAATTTTTTATCGATTTTGTACAATTATTTTATTTTGGGGCATTTGATATTATGTTGGGTGCGGGTGCGCCTTGATGTGTTCTTGAATCACATGCACAACACATTGTTTTTGGTCCTCCTTGATGGTGAGGATGTTGTTCACCCTCTTGGCCAAAGCGACTCCTCGCTCTGCAGCATCGCTGACGACCAGAAGGTTGCGGAAGAGGTGGCGGGCGTTCAGGTAGCTGGGGTTGACCGGCCACAACTCCGGGTCCTGCTGGAGCAGAAAGCTGCCGTCCACTCGGAATGAGAGCAACAGCTGCCAGGTGTTGGCCGTCACGAAGCTCGCCAGGTCCCTCTGGGCGTAAGCTGGGAGATCGGCAGCGGCGACTTTGGGGCGAATGACGCCGTTCTTGGGCTTCGTCAAGTTGTCCACCATGCGCCTCTTGCACTTGACCGACACGTCCTCGTCGAAGAAGGCCAAGCCGACGAGCACCTCGTTTGTGAACCACAAGTGGTGTGCCAGCTTCTTGGCGGTGACTTCCGATATTTCTCGGTCAGTAATCTTGTAGAGGGGTCGTTCAGAGGTGCCTGGGGTGCAAGCGTGCACTGGTACCAAGCCTGTACGAACACCTTCACTAAAAATACGCAGATACGCTCAATTTGTTTGATATCTTCCGAGCTGAAGGGCAGCTGCTTCTTCAGCATCCATATTTTCAGCGAGCCGAGGTTCACCTCTGAACGACCTGGCCCTCCTGCAAAAGCTTCTGAGGTACATATTTATTAACTAAAAGTGACAAATGGAGTGTTAACTAGCCACCCGCTCCGCACCCACCTCGCCCCGCGCCCGCCCCGCACCCGCCCCGTCCCCGCATGTCCGCGTCTGGTGCCATCGCCACAACTGTGAGGTTCTATGCTGATTTGCAATATTGGGGCGAATCGATAGTCTGTCGCTAGAGAGTGTGGGGTGCAGTCGGACTGTCTCCTAGTCGTATGCGAGTGAATTGTGACTTTATATTGAGAAGCTGGGTGGTGCTGTGCGTCCGCTAAGTGAGGCTACTGTTAGCGTGAATCCTCAGAGTGACTCAGGTGAGTGTGGTCCTGTGCGGTGAAGAATTAAGCTGTGTGTGATTGGTGCGGTATGTGTGGTAATGTGTGGGTGTGTCCTCCAGGTTCAGTTCTCTCAGCTGTTGGTGCGCTATGTCAGCAGGGCAGGACAGCTCCGTAAGCAGCTCCACCACGCAAGCGTGCTCGCCTGCGGTAAGTAACTCACTAACATGTTCTTACTCTCCCGCGAGCTTCCTTGCATCGGGTGGTTGTCAATAATCTGTGTGTCTGTGCTCTGTAGGGGGAGGAGGTGCGCGCTTCTTCGCCTGTGGAGCGAGCGCGGCGGAAGCAGAGGGCCCAATCGAGGAACATCCACGTCGTGGGTCACATTGTGAAGAAGAGGATCATCCCGCGAGTGGGTGGCCTTCTGATTCGCAAGAAGAATGGTCAATACAAATTCGTCAGCGTGGTGGAGTAAAGGTGAGCGCGCACGCGTATGGGTGCACATCGTGTGGTTTAGTAAATGTCTGTTCTAAAATAAGTGATTCGAATTTACAGTCGATGGCGATATTGTGGCGGGATATGCATGCAGGTCTACCGCGGAATCGATGCTGCTGCCTTCCGCGCCCCTCCGCCTCCCTTGTCCCCCCTCCCCCTCCCCCGCGCTGAGTGGGGCATTTCGGAGCTCAACGCCACTCCTTGGCATCGCTGGATGCCTCGCGCCGCCGCCGCACCATGCAGGTGTCTCCCCCCTCCCCCCCCTTCTGCTCCGAGTCACCAGTGCAAGTTGTCAACTATGCTAGTTCCGCATGCCCATGCACACGGCCTGTGCTATTCCGTTTGCTTGCATATTTCGAACACCCGGAGTGGCCGCCACCGGCTGGTAGGTTGCTCATTCCACCGCTGGTCTCCGTAGGTATCGGATCGGAGTGAGCAGGGCTTGGGTATGGTGTGGATATAGTGAGTGAAGCATCGCTGTGGATTCAGGAAAAGGGAAGGTAAGATGTCACAACCGTATCCGCAAATAGTGATTTCGTCGCGCTATGTGAAAACGTAAATGAAATTAAATCGCAAACTCTTTTCTGATCAGGTTGTGGTAACAGTAACTCCCAAGTGTTGGGCATTAACCAGTCGATGCTGTCTGCGTGTGATTGTGTAAGTAGTGGCGCATGAGTGTGTAAACTCACGTTATCGAACTTGTCAGTGTTAGCACGTGTGAACCTGTACTATGTGTTTTAGGGTAGACCGTACTTGAGCTTCAGAAGTGATTGGAAATAGTCGCTTCATTTGAACCTACGAGTTGAGCAGTAAGTAAACTCTTCTTATATGAGCGAAGAATAGAACAAGGAATGGAGTAGTAATACACGTGTTTTAACTTGTCCCTAAGTTGGTGCATACCTGCTTCTGGTGTGGTGTGGGGTTCGGAGAGGCGAGTGAACTGCTTGGGCACATCGGTAAACAACATGGACCAACGGCTACACCCACGTCTACACCGTCTACCTCGACTACATTGACTGTGAGTTCGCGGGAATTGCCTCCTAATTGTAGCACTGTGCCCGCTTCACGGATAAGTAGTTGTGAGAAAAAGTACGAGTGCGCGGATTGTGCTCGGGCGTATGTGCAAAAATGCTCACTTCAGAGGCATATACGAGAATGTCATACTGAGAAAGAACCGGGAAGGTTAAAATGTACTCAATGTACAAGAGATTTTGAGACTGCACGCACGTTGCAGCAGCATGTACGCTCAAAACATGGGGGTGAAAGAGGCAATCCACACACTTGTACAGAGTGCAATCGGGGTTTTACCCGCAGACATGATTTACGGATACACATGGAGCGTAAGCGGTGTGCACCCAAATCCGTGAAGCGGCGACACGCCTTCAAGTGTGTCAAGTGTAGGAAGCAGTTCCCTGGACTCAAAGCACTGTACAGACACAAACGCGACAAGCACCCGTTTAAAGTGGGTCGACAGTTGTATTGTGGTGGTTGTAGACGTGTCTTCTTGAGACAATCTACATTTGCATTCCATATTCGCTCATGTCTTAAAAAGAGGGAATCGAGACGTAGATTCGATCGCCTCCGTCAACAGCACTTTGGAGATCCTCTTGAAGCAGACCCAACGTCTGTGGATGAACAGTGGGAGACCATAAGCGCTCTTGATGGAAATGCTCTGATCCACTACTTTGAGATCAAGAGTGAATATGATATGCAATTGACGCTAATTGAGAACAAAGACAACATACTAAGTGTGTTGAGGAAGGACATGACAAAATTACAACGTATAAAGTGGTATCTAGCTGCACGTGTTGAAATTGAAGGAAAAGAAGGGAAAGACGACACGACGGACAACAAATTCTATCTGAGATGTGCTCCACTGATCACATTGACTAAATACGGACTAAAAGGACAGGTTGAGCAGGCTATACTAGGAGTTCTAAATTCATTTGACAAGGCTGTAGATGAGGGTTCTAAAATTCTTTTCCGGAGAGTGCAGGCGTTGGAGCTGCGAGTGGCGAAGTATTCGCCACTCGCGGGTTCATCATATCTCCCTCTTCCAGACTGGTTACACACTCCCCAAAAAGGTTTAGTAAATATTCAAAATTTCAATGATGACAAGTGCTTCTTGTATTCTGTTTTGGCGGGAGTCCGGTTACCTGCTCATCATCCTGAGAAAGTGATGAAATACCGGCATCGGCTACATGAATTTGATATGAGAGGTGTAAATTATCCTGTAAAAATCAAGGATATTTCTAAATTTGAGACTAACAACCCTGAAGTTAGTGTATCTGTTTTCGGCTTAGAGGGGCATAAAGTAAAAGTACCACTCCGGGTTAGTCCAAACGCTCTTCGACCAAACCACGTCAACCTACTTCTGTTGCGTGGTAATGACATGGACCGAGACAATGACGTTGACGTTGAGGATGACGATGATGATTCACACTACGTGCTCATTAAAGACTTAAGTCGCTTTCTGGGACATCTGACAAAGTGTAAAAAAAGACTTTACTGGTGCGAGAACTGTCTGACTCCACGTGCTGACTTTAACAAACATCTTCAACACCGAGAACGCTGTATACGGTTTGATGCCCAAGCAGTGAAAATGCCTGATCAAAAGTGTAGCAGAATGAAGTTCACGGACTTCGAAAAGCAGCTCCGTCATGACTTTGTGATATACTGCGATCTTGAGTGCGTGTTGAAACCAATCAGCACGGTGGTTCCAGATCCTGAAAAGTCCTCCACGACGAAGCTCAATCAACATGTTCCGTGCGGCTTTTCGTATGTCATTGTTGGACCCGATGGGAAGCTGTTTAAGGAGCCTGTGTTGGAGCATGGCGGAGAGAATGTGGTTCAACGCCTTCTCCTTCGTCTGAAGGAGGAACAGGACAACATCATGGAACTTCGTGGTACAGCATACCCAATCGATATGACTCAAGCCACTTGGAAGGAATTTGAAAAGGCTACAAAGTGTTATTTGTGTGGGGATGATGTACCACGTGCAGGTGTGCCAAAGGTAAAGGATCATGACCATACAAAGGAAAAGGACAACTACCGCGGTGCTGCTTGCCAAGGGTGCAACCTAAATCTAAAAAAGCGGGATTTCATCCCAGTATTTTTCCATAACTTTTCTGGGTATGACGCTCATTGTATTGTATCAGAAATTGGAGCCTTATCCGATGGAACTGATCTGTGTTGCATTCCAAAATCAAAGGAAAAGTATATATCATTCACATGGGGCAAACTGCGATTTCTGGACTCGTACAACTTTCTAAGTAGCTCATTAGATAAGCTTGTAAAAGACCTAGAACCAACCGACTTTGACAAATTAAAGTGTATGTTTCCAGATGATTCAAAGCGAAAACTTGTGTCCAGGAAGGGTGTTTTTCCTTACAGTTATTTCATAAATGAGAGTAGGTTCGAGGAGTCTCAAATACCACCTAAAGAATGTTTTAAAAATGATCTAACTGGGGAGGAAATCACCGATGATGATTACAAGCATGCTTTAAATGTTTTCATTACATTTAACATGAGCAGTCTCTGGGATTATCATGATCTCTACTTGCTTACTGATGTTATTCTATTGTGTGATGTGATGGAAAATTTTAGGAAAGTTACTATGTTACATTTTAAACTGGATGCTGTACATTATTATACCACACCCGGCCTGGCCTGGTCAGCAGCTTTGAGTTTTACTCATCAGCAGCTCGAGCTGTTGACTTGTTTAGATCAGCATATGATGTTTGAGGAAGGGATTCGTGGAGGGGTGGCTAGTATCAATTGTCGATCGGCTACTGCTAAAAACTTTCATGTGAACTCACCACCAAAAGAGGGAGAAGAGAGTGAATACATTATGTATTTTGATGCTAACAATTTATACGGTTGTGCGCTCAGTAGACCCTTACCTGTTGGACATTTCCAAACACTAAATGATGCAGAAATTAAAAAACTGGATGTAATGTCAATTCGAGAAGATTGTGAGATAGGTTATCTTATAGAATGTTCACTAGAGTACCCAGTTGAGAAGCACGATGAACATGCTGATTTCTGTCTAGCACCAGAGCATCTTATTCCAAAGACTGACGAACTTTCACCTCTGCAAAAGAGGATGGTTGAAATGTATGATCTACCCCAAAGTTCATCGACAAAAAAGTTAATACCTAACCTTTATGATAAGGAAAATTATGTAGTGTATGGAACCACTCTTAAATTGTATTTAGAGTTGGGTATGAAGTTAAAAAAAATCCATAGGGTTATTAAATTTTGGCAAGAGCCTTGGTTGGCTACCTTTATAACCCATAATACAGAGATGAGGAAAAAGGCCAATTCCGATTTTCAAAAGAATTTCTGGAAATTAATGAATAACTCAGTGTATGGAAAGGCAATTGAGCAGGTGAGGAAGAGAAAGAATGTAAATTTTACAACAGATTTAAAAAAGTTCAAAAAACTTGTAAAATCACCACTTTTTCATAGTTTTGACATATTTGATCATGGGTTGGTTGCAGTAGAAAGAAGAAAAGCTAAGATATGTTTGAATCGTCCTGTTTACACAGGTCAAGTTGTATTAGATATTTCAAAAGAAATAATGTATAAATTTCATTATAAGTGCATGAAAAGAGAGTACGGTGACAAAATTACTGTTTGTGGTACTGATACGGACTCGCTGATTTATAAAATAAAAACAAATGATGTATATGCTGATATGTCTAAATTGAAGGAATGGTTTGACACGTCTGATTATCCCAAGGAACATCCTCTGTATGATGTAACAAATAAGAAGGTTCTAGGTAAATTTAAGGATGAGATGAATGGGGAGCCTATTTCTGAATTTCGAGGTTTAAGAGCTAAAATGTATTCTTTTCGTCAAAGTAATGAAAAATCGAAATGTGTTGGGGAAGGTTTCCCAAAAGCTGCCATGAAATCTCAAGTTTCCTTTGAAGATTATGATATTTGTTTAAAGGATTTTAATGTAAAAACTGTAACATATAAGAAAATTGGAACTGATAGAAAACATCACCTCTTTACAACATTCTCAAGTAAACGAGGTTTGTGCTGCTATGATGATAAACGGTATATTTTAAGTGATAATGTACATACTTTACCATATGGACACTATAAAATAAGACAAAAATCCATTGATGTGGAAAAAGATGAGATGGACTATGTAGATGAAGGAGCTGAAAATTTGGCACAGCTAGTTTCGCTCATGGATGAAATGTAGAGTTTGTGTTCTGGCTCATGAATTGTAAAAAATGTATATGTATTATGCAATTGCAAATAAATATTGTTCTTTTGTATCGAGGAAAAAAGTGTTTCTGTTCTTTTCTTTTACTTGAGAAAAAAAACAACAAAAAACAACATATGTACCTTTCGGGTGTGCACATACACACACACATCCACACTGAGTTCGCATATGATAACACCTAGTATGTTTGCCAAAGGATCCTTCATGATTTGTAAGGACTTGACACCGGACGCGAGCGGTAATGTGAGGCATACGAATATTGCAGATAGCGGCGTTGTACGCGCCCCCGCACCAGCAGCAGCCCCCGCACCAGCAGCAGCCCCCGCCCCAGCGCTGTTCGGGGCGGTAGAAGCGTTAATAACTTGAACGGGATCGGTCAATTCACCAGCGTGGGGCAGCTCACACCCAATCACCCATACCCGCTGCTGCACGTGCAGCGCGTCAATACCGTCAATGGGCTCAAGATAAAAGCCCGAATTCTTTCCCCAAATGGTCCTTTGCAGATAATTTTCCCCATGCGATTGAACAGCCTTACCGACGCTCACATAGCTGAGTTCAACACTTTGATTGAGGCCGGGCTGGCACGAAATTTTGTGTTTTGCGGGAGGTGGGGGCCCTCTTTTAATGTAAAACTTACATACCCCTGGGCGTCGTAATGTGATTGTAATGTTTACTTTAATAAAGCTGTATTGTTTGTAATGAGTTTTTTTTTTTTTATTTTCCACCTTTACCCTACCAGAGACGAGTGCAAAGAAAAGAGCAATTTTTTTTTTCATATTCATTTATTGCATATAAATAGCATTTTAATTAACATTAACAGTTTTTCCTCTTGCGACAAAGAGAGGGGCCGAGGTGTAAGCGACACATGTCATGTAAGGTCTCAAAAAACAAATTTGCATGAGAACACTGACCCAATACACACACCCCATTCTTCACACACTGCTGCGGATGAGACTGAATTTCGCTTTCCACTTTCACTTGCTTGCGACCAGGAGAGGCTCGCTTACCACCACGAGTAGAGCAAGCACGTCCTCGCGTACCTGTAAAGAGTTGAACATATTAGATCTCACACGCGAGTACCTCCATGAATTCAGTTCTCAGTTTAATAACGCGTCACATTACATACCTTTTGTCTCCTCATTCCGCACTGCGTTCAACATCGAAGCTCGATCACCTCCATCATACGCGATTTCCTCTACACAGAAAAGAGCATATTAAGCACAGCCATGGGATCCTAACCACACTTTTTTCCAGCATATAACACTTACCATAGGCGGGAGCTGATGGGGTTATTTCCGTCGATTCCACACCCCACAATATCCGCGCCACCTCCTCACTACTCATACCATTAAGATCAATCACCTGGCTGGAAGGAGAGGTTAGGTTTGGCAGAGCCATTTCGAACAAACAACGGACAACCTCAGAGCAGCACACTCGCAGACAAACTGATGCACTCACTTTTTCCACTCCGGCTTAGTGTACACCGGTCTAGCAGACCTGTTCACACTTGCACAAGCTCCCCTACCCCCCACCCTACCCACCCGCCCCCCACAGAAAAACGCCAAAACAGCACGTTCTTCTTTGCTAAAAAAAGGGGGGATAAAACATTGCCACATATATATTTTTATCGAGCCTTTGTCATTCGCCATTTTCCCCAAAAGAGCAATCGCTCGATGAGGAAACAGTCAGCTGGGAATCGAACCACCAACCTTCCGTTCCCGAATCAAGCACCCTAACGTTCATCACCGAGCGATTGTTCTGACTGAACTGTGAGGTCATACCACTCATTACCCACAACTATTAAGCGGTGCAGGGTGGGTGTGGGTGCGGAGCGGGTGCCGGGCGGGTGCGGGGCGGAGCAGGGTGGGGCGGAGGTGGGGTGGGTGCGGGGGGGGGCAGGGTGGGGTGGGTGCGGGGGGGCAGGGTGGGGTGGGTGGGGGGGGCAGGGTGGGTGCGGGGCGGGGGCGGGGGCGGGGCCGGGGGCAGGGCCGGGGGCAGGGCCGGGGGGACGATTCCGCGCTAGACACTCACACCTCAAGCAGGGGGGGGGGAGGGGGGGGAGACACCTGCATGGTGCGGCGGCGGCGCGAGGTGTCCGGCGATGCCGCAGGGGCGGGGGCAGGAGCGGGGGCGAGGGCAGGAGCGGGTGCGGGGGCAGGGGAGGGGCGGGGGGCAGGCGGGGGCGAGTGCGGGTGCAGGGGAGGGGCGCGGGGCGGGGGCGGGGGCAGAGCGGCCGCGAGGCGGCCAGAAGAATGCCAAGACAGCAGTGGTGGCGCGGGCGCGAGCTCCGAACTGCACCGCTCAGCGCGGGGGAAGGGGAGATGGGAGAGTGTGTGTGTGGGGGGGGGGGGGGGCGCAGGCGGCAACTCTGACGATTCTGCGCTAGACACTCATGCATATCCGTCCACGATATTGCCATCGGCGCATTGGTAGCGCAACGGGTATACCCGCCAAATGACAAGCAGAAGGTTGCAGGTTCGGATCTCACCTAGACGTCCTTTTTTTCACAAGAGACACACTGGGCGGGAGGAGAGGAGGGAGAAGGGGGAAGGGGGGGGGGGGGGAGGGGGCAGGGGGGGGGAGGGGCGGGGGCGAGGGGCGAGGGCGGGAGGCAGGGGCGGGGGGGGGGGGGGGGGGGGGGGCATTCAGCAGCAGCGCCGCCACGCCACGCCGCGCCACCGCGCCGCGCCACCGCGACCAGCGGCGGCCATACCAGCGGAACCAGCGGAGTCCCAAAACCCGCCTTTCATACTCTCTTACCTCCATGGCGCAGAGGTGCTGGGTGGATTTCGGGCCAGCGCGCATGCGTGTGTGTGTGTTTCTGTGTGTGTTTGTATGTAAGCACTACACCTCATTGACGTGGAACAAATGGTTCTTCATCTCTTTGTGTTGTTTAAGGAAGGGGTGCCGGGGGCAGACGGCACCGCGGGGACCTGGGTAGGCAGCAGGGCGGGGAGTATTCTTACGCGGAGGAGGTACCGCTCAATTGGTCGCGCCCGCGCCGTCCCCGCCTCCCTCTGCCGTCTACGGAGGAGGAGCTAGACTAGCGCTGCCCAGACTGGCACCAACCCTTTCCCTATCCCACTGTGTGTGTGTGTGTGTGTGTGTGTGTGTGTGTGTGTGTGTGTGTGTGTGTGTGTGTGTGTGTGTAAGCACTTCACCTCATTGACGTGGAACTAATAGTTTTTCATCTCTTTGTGTTGTTTTAGGATGGCGTCCAACGGATCTCCTGCGCCCAGCTCGTCCGCTCCTGAGCGCCCTCGCTCCGATACCGTTCTTCCACCGAGTGACTTCAGCGTCCGAAACGCGGGTCGCTACTTTAACGCCCTGAGCCTAAGTGATGACTTTCTTACGGTTAGTAAGCTCTCTGTCGGTGGTGAGTACGAGACCCTGCGGTGGACTCGGACCGGCAAGAAATTCGGGGAACGGGTCAAGGTGCTCGTCGGAGCTGGCCAAGAAACATGGCCGATAATTCTACCCGATCGATTCAAAGATCAAACCGATGAGGCAAGGACAAGGCTGGAAACATTCAACTCAATGATTACTGCGGGCTTCCCGCCTAATATTACGTATGAGGGGCAAATTGGCAGGATGTATAAAATCAACATGATCAAAAGTGCAAAATCGCATGGGAACCAACACCAGTCTTCCGACATCCGTTCGCCAGGCACCACCCGTCTCGATCAGCCATCCGCCCTCTTCTCTTCTCTACCCACCGAGAAAGAATGCAACGCTACGCCGCTAAGTGTCATGACGCTTGTGTTGCCAAGCGTTCATAGATCACTGGAAATTGTTAAATTGGGTTATATAGTTGCTCTTGTCTCCTCTCGACTCGCCAGTACCACCACCACCGGAGCCGGTGCGAGGCCTCGCATTGCCGTACGAGCTTTCGCGAGGACCACCATCCCCAACCAGCACCAGCGGCAGGTTGTGACCCGGCCCGTCGCCGTCCGCCCACCGACTGCGGCCACAACCGCTAGGGACTCAGCGAGACAGTGACTTACGCGCCGTCATACGTCACCGCTGTCGCGGTCGCGACGGCTACCCGCTCGGGCGACGCCGGGCGCGCTCCCGCCCTACATTCAAAAACGCAAGCTTTGCAAGTTCAGGGAACACCAGAGGCACCGACTGCCGGGCTCGCCCAGAGCTCGTCAGTCGGTGAGTGTACAGCCAGGTGTACGTGCGCGCCCTGAGGGAGGACGGATCAAGTCGGTATGAGCAACTCAAAGTGAACCCTTGGCCTTCGTCTTCTTTCTAAGTTCCCCCTTGCTCCCCTTGGTAACTAGGTCTAGACCTTGCTACATCCCCAGCAAGTCGAGCACCCCCTCTAAAGTGCCTGAGTGGGGGTATCCCGACTTGTATACCGCGTACTGGACGGCGAGGGGATACCTGCAGGACACAGGGTCCTGCGTGTCAGTGCCCAACGGCGGGGCGCGGTACTACATCAGCAAGGCGGCCGACATGTGCAAGGCGCTCGTCAGAGACAACGTGCTAAACGGCCTCCCTCACCAGCTTGCAATGGTGGAAGATGTCGCCCAGCGAGTCGGGACCATCATCAGCTGTGGCGAGGTGAACACAGCGGCCCTGAGGTTCGTGGTAGACCTGCTAGCCGCCATCGCCCCGAAGATCCGATCGGCTGCCATTGCAAACGAGGTGGACTGTGTCCGGGCCGGACTCGAGGCCCTCGAGGACGACCAGCGAGTCTGGTCCGGGCGCCTACCGATACATGAGGTTGAGCAGCCGGAGATTGTCGCACACCGCCGGCAAAGAGCACGCGACCTCATGAGACTGTTGTGAGAGAATGTTGAATAAATTTTTCATACAAACTGGCATAATTACCCCCCCCCCCCCCCCCCACTATGGCGACAAAAGAGAGACAGAGAGTGAAACAAGAAAGAGAGGGGGAGAAACATCAATACGACAACAGACCCAAGCCTGCTCACTGGAAATCAGGGCACAGAGGCAGAAGACAACACACGAGCCGGACAGACAGGCACGGGAGGTGAGCGCGACAGAGGATCAAAACAATAGATGACGGTATTTAAGAAGCCAATCGAATGCAGAATGCATTCAGTCGTGCCTCACCCGCCAACTAAAACGCCTACCCCAGATCACCAGCACTACCCGGCCATCCTCTACTTTCGAGCCACCAAATCATCTCGCTGAACAACACGTGAGTTACAAGGCAGAAACGCCAAAGAAAGTGTCAAGTTGTTACCGGGGATCGGGCACCCCGGTCAAAGGTAGGCAACCCGGCTCAGATGACGGACTCCCGAGCGGCCGGCCCGCGGCTGAGGTGTGGTCGACGGGGGTGTAGTTTTGCTGAGGGCTGCCCTTTCGGGGCGAACGCGAACCGGGGAGCCGCGAGACAGAGTCAGTCGTGAACCGATCGGCGTCGGGGTACATCGATCTGCAAGCCCCGTCACCCGCGCCGACGACCCCAGCTCCACGGGGGACTCCTTGATCATCAAGACCAGTATGACTGCCTGCGGCTCCGTGGTAAGCGAGTGAAAGGGAGCCACTCCCACCGGTGTAGATTAGAGTTAGGGATTCCGGTTAGGTTAGGCGCAGGTAGGGCTAGTATAGAAGCCTCCCCTTCCCTGTGTACCTGACAATCCCCACAATAAACCTGCTTATTTGTTATGATATCGCTTGTGTTCGAGTAGCATCCTTTCAGCAAGCCGCCTACGGGCTATACCCCCCCCCCTCTCCCTCCGCTAGGTCTTACCAGAAGCACGTGGCCATGCGGACTGCGCGCCTGCTGGTCACTCTGGCGATGTGCCCCGCCGTCCCTGTGTTCTTTCGCCACGCAGCCGGGGATGCTGCGGCCACCCTCATGGCTGCGGCACAGCTACGGCCACGGCCAGAAGATCTACCAGCGGCCCTACAGATCGCCGACAACATCCAACATGCGGCGACGGGGAACCGTTGGTCCATCCCCCTGTTAATGAGGAGAAAGTGTTATGGGGCGAGGAGCAGGATAGAGAGGGCCCTGCGCCACGTAATATGAGGATTTTGTCATAAAAAATAAAATGAAAAGAACAAAAAATAAACCTAAATTAAAACTTGTTGTTTATGTGATCACCCAACAAAGGCCTAGTTGTGTGACGATCGAAAATGAGATCTATTGGAACAGACAAAAGCAAGCACAAAAACAAAAATTGAGAGAGAAAGAAAAAAAATAGATCTTGTTTCCATCCTAGTCGCATCAAACGCAAAACAAAACCAAAAAAAAACCCGAATGAATGAATGATGAAAAACAGATCAGAGGAAAAGAGAGAGCTCGAGCACACACACACACACACACACAGACACAAAAGAGATATGAAAACTAGGGGAGTCAGAGTCAGCAGTCTCGTCCAAGCGACGACTGAATCCACCCGATCAGGAAAGCGCCCAGACAAATGTCAAACCCAGGGGTCTATTAAGCAGAGGAGCCTTGCTCGCCTGGGCTGACTCTGCTCTCTCAGCGTCGGTCCGATTATACTATTCGGCATGGGCTCTCCTCTAGAGACCTCCAGACCTCCCTGGAGGAGGAAAAAGCCGCCATGCGGGGGGGGGGGGGGACGGCAGAGGACAGTTCCCTTGGCGACAGCCGCAGCGAAGATGGAGGGGCTGCGGTGGGTGTGACTTCAGTTGCACCTGGTGGCGGAGGTCGCCCCCAGGAGGAGGAGATGGGTGGAGAGGCGAAGCGACTGAAGGGGCGTGAGGCGGACGTTGTCACTGAGGTGGATCCAAAGGTCTTCTATGGAAACCTAGAGAGGGCCTATCGTCGATCGCGAATAGAAGATCCAAGGACTCTGTCTTTGGCGCTCCCCCAGTAGAAAAAACCGGCTTCAGAAAGGCTTGAACATAGGCTTAGGAAACGGCTTGAGAAGCGCTAGGCTTAGGCTTCGCCGCAGCCAATCATTGGCTTGGGTATTGGCTAAGAACTGGCAGGGCGGTAGGCTTGTAGCCGGCTACAAGCCATTCTGAAAGCCATTCGATTGGCTTCAAAATGAACAAAAAATGGGCCCGGCGGATATAGAAACTCAGTCCCTGGCCCTACGAAGTACGACTCAGGACTACCAGAAGAGCCCCCACCCTTCTCGGCCATCCTCCAGGTCCGGCTCCAGGGATAACAGCCGCGAGCGCCGTTCTTCTCAGGACCGCAGCCGTCGCCCGTCCAAGGACCGTGGACACTCCTCGGACAGAGGGAACGACCGAGGCCGAGGTGAACGTGGTCTGGCACTGGCAAGTCCGCCCAGGATTTCCTTCGGGACAACCTCCACCCAGCGCCCCCCGAGAGCCACTGCCGACAGACGCTGCCTCCCTCGCTGACGTCGAAGCCCTCCACGAGCGCCTCCACACACTCTACCAATCACATCTCTTTAACATCGCCGTACTCTCACACGCAGTCTCCGAAATCAGACGCATACAGATCCACACCACACTTAGTCTTGCCAAGCTAGACGATCACTATCTCGCACACATCTGGCACCAATCGTTCACTACACACTTCCTTAACTACGACACCTTCACAGCTCGGCCGGCCTCTATCCATTCCACGAAGTTCAGCAACTGCCGGAGAAACGACTCCGAAATCTTCTTGTCTGGCCGCTATGTTCCGAAGGACGCCAACGACCAGTGCCATGTGTGGACAGACTCGGAGGTAGCCAGGATACAGGTTTTCCATGCCCAGCACCTAATCCTCCCGTCCGCCAGCTCCATCACCCACACCCACACCGCTGAGGAGTTCAGCTGGACGTCGCTTCTCCACAAACGCTCTGGCGTTGCCCTCCGGACATTCGGCGGCGCGCAGTCAACAGGCCTCGCCGATATCCTGCAATATCCGCCACAACTCATCCCCACATACTTCAACGCCCTGTTCCCCTTATCCAGCCTTGGCTCCTTCAGCTTTATCCTTATTTTTCTGTTCCTTGTTTGCTACCTCCGTCGTTAACCCTCCCCCCCCCTCTCCCAGGCCAACAAACCTACGCAGCGGCTACGAGCGACAGCGAAGCGACCGCATCGGTGATGCGCCGTGCGGCCCTGACTCTACGAGAGGCCATCTACCAGCGGGGCGCCCTGCCCTCGCAGATGCTGCCGATACTGCAGGACGCCGTACACGCCCTGGGAAGGTGGCCTGCCAGGGCCCCCATCGGGGAGTCATGGGGGGCGCGGCAGGCCATCACCCTGCTGCGGGTGATCGCAACGGAGCCAACACTCTCGTGGTCGTTGCGAGACAGGGCGCAGGAGGCGGCTCGGGACGTGATGGCTCTGAGAAGCCGACCCGCCAGGGCCGGGCACGGCCGGTGGCTGGCCGGCTCCGCGGCGGAGGTGCCGCCGCCTACGTCAGCGCCGGTGTAAAAGGGACCACTTACTGTACCCCCCCCCCCCCCCCCCCCCCCAATGAAACTGTACCCCCCGGTACACCAACCCTAGGGGCTGTGTACCCCCCCACCAACCGACTGGGGGGAACACCATCCCGAGGGGCCATGTACCCCCCGGGGGGTACACTATCCCTAGGGGCCGTGTACACCCCCACCAACCGACCCGGGGATACACTATCCCTATGGGCCGTGTACCCCCCACCAACCTCTCAAAACAAAAATTAACAGTAAAGTATGGTGCTCTTTGGAAGTAAACAGAGCCATTCTTTCAGAAAATTGTCTGTCAAAGTCGACCGAGACAATCTCAAGATGCACGGACCACACAGGAGAAAATCAGAAAATGGAATTGGTACGGATTTGTCACCCACAAAATTCTTGCAGTGTCAGGCCGTTTTTCCTATAAAAGGCACATTTAATTTTAATTTTGATTTGTTACTTAAGAAGGAAAAAGTTTGTCTACTAACCTTATACATAAGATAAGCAGGGTGCTGGGAAACTTCTTGCTGTTTTCCTAACACATAAGAGCCTGTTCCAGGCATTTCGTGCATTTCAATGTGGTTCTTCTAAACCATATCATTTGCCAAATCGGGTCTGGCCCTGCTTGTGCGATTTCAGGGGCCGACACCACGTGGTGCTCTCGGTGTTTGGCGATTAGGCAACCCTCCATACCACCGAAGCGGAGCTGACAGCAATTCTGCCTACCCTCCAGGCGTCCTTGCTGCAATTCTCACCGCCAGGAGGCATCACGGAGGACAACGGTGTCGTGCTGTGCCCTGCCGTGCCCGAGATCTAAGTTTCCGCTACCCCCAAGTCGGTTGGGGGGGGGGGGGGGTACATGGCCCCTAGGGATGGTGTACCTTCGGAGGGTACATGGCCCCTAGGGATCGTGTACCCCCGAGTCGGTTGGTGGGGGGTACACGGCCCCTAGGGATGGTGTCCCCCCCCCCGGGGGGTACATGGCCCCTAGGGATGGTGTACACCCGAGTCGGTTGGTGGTGGTGGTGGTGGTGGGTACATGGCCCCGAGGGATGGTGTAACAGGGGGCACCTCCTCCCTGGGGGGTATGCCATCACTGCCACACCGGCACCGTGGGAACCGCAGGGGCACGCCCGGCCCTAGGCCGACGAGGAGACCACGCCCGCCCTCTCCAGCGGCGACTAGGACGACCGAGGGACGGCGACCGCCGTCACCAACAGCGGCCACAGCCGCCAGAGGGCCGCGTGCACCAGCAGTACCGCGATCACGCCGGCCGTCGTCAGCGACGCCCAGGGCTCCCAGGGAAGGGCGCCCACGGTCGCCTGAATAAATTTGATATGACAGGTATTCATTATCCTGTAAAAATCAAGGACATTTCAAAATTTGAGGCTAACAACCCAGAAGTTAGTCTCTGTTTTCGGCTTAGGGGCCAAAAATCATAGTACCAGTCCGAGGTAGTCCAAACGTTCTTTGCCCACATCACGTCAACCTACTAACTCCTCCTGCGTGGTCATAGCATGGACAGAGACACTGACGTTGACGATGAGGATGACGATTCGCACTATGTGCTCATCAAAGACTTGAGTCACTTTCTGGGACATCTGACAAAATGCAAAAAAGACTTTACTAGTGTGAGAACTGACTCCACGTGCTGACTTGAACCATCTTGAACACCGACCGAAGTATTTTGGTAAGTTTTGTGGTCGCTGCGGTGACCTATCGGACGAAGATGAAAAGAAGCTACGACGCGCAGCATAAGGCAGTATTATTCAACCCGGGCCAGCGAGTAAAGGTGTTCCACCGAGACTAAGAACTACGCTTTCCCCTATCGCAGTGCCTCTACCCTGGTCTCGGCCATGGTCACGGCCGTGCTGGCTGTGTTAGTAGTTATAGGACCCCGGGGCGGAGGCTGCTTTGGTTGCCACCACCATAATCGCGGCGACGAAAGCGGCGAACATATGGACGGATGACGCCGCCCATGCTACCGAGGACGTCAGGGGCGCTGCCACCACCGCCGTCACCGAGGCCATCACCGAGGTCACCACCGCCACTGCTGAGGCCGCGTACCGGGCCGCCTACTGGACGGCGAGGGCTGTCATCGGGGACAGCCGGGGCGGGGCCGCCAAGAGGCTGGGCGCCATGGGATGATTCTACGTCCACAGCGCCGCCCAGCTTCTGCAGGCGGTCACCCACGAACGGCCGATGGGGACCGACGACATCGACGCGGTGCGGCTCAGGAAGTTGCAGAGCTACTTCGGGCACGTGGCGGCCAACCCTGAGGCGGCGAGGAGGTGCCGCTTCGAGACCCTCACCGACGAGATGGAGGGGGCTGCCAACCTGATAAGGTCGTGGCCTAATCGAGGCATCTTTGAAAGGCCTCGAGGACTACGACAGGGTGGCGAGCGCGTGGGACACCGTCCACAATGTCAACGACGTGCCTCTTCTTCTGTCGACACCGCGCTGGTGAACCCCCCCCCCCCCCCCCTGTTAGAGAACGATGACCTACTCGCGACTCACGCATGTATTGTGCACAGTGAATATTGCTGAATAAAGGATGAAGTATATTGTTGATTACCGAGCAATCATTAACCCTACGGAGAGAAAGAGAAATAATCAGAGAGCGAGAGGGAGGGAGAAATTGAACAGAAAGAGAGGGAGTGGAGAACAGAGGTGACATACTATCCCCCCACCCACCCCACCCACCTCTCTCCCGCACGTCCCAGCGGAGCTACGAGCCCCCGCAAAGAAATAGGGTAGTGGGGTGTAAACAACCAGAGGTGCGAATCAGAACATATACACGAGAGACCTGGCAGGGGAGGTATAAAAAAAACCACGGGAACGAGCTGAACACCATCACTGTGCCATCCGCCACCAACCCGACAACGACGCCAGTGCTCATCAGACAACATCAGACAGGACCACGGAGAACAATGCGAAACCAAAGTGGGTAAGGAACCAGCAGGCACCCACAGCGGGAGAATAGCCACCGAGACTGAAAACTACGCTTTCCCCCATCACAATGCCTCTACCCTGGTCTCGGCCATGATCACGGTCATCCTGACCGTGCTAGTGGACGCGGGGACGGAAGCCGCCGTGATGGCAGCCGCGGTGGTCGCCGCGACAAAAGCGGCCAACAGCTGGACGGACGACGCCACCCACACCAGCGAGACCATCAGAAACGCCGCCACCGCCGTCGCAACCGAGACTATCAGGGACGCCGCCACCACCACCGCCGAGGTAGCCTACCGCACCGCCTACTGGACGGCGAGGTCCGTCATCGGGGACAGCCGCGGTGAGGCCGCCAAGAGGCTGGGCGCCATGGGATTCTACGCCCACAGTGCCGCCCAGCTTCTGCAGGCGGTTACCCACGAACAACCGATAGGGTCCGGCAGCATCCCCCTGGTCCAGCTCCGGAAGTTGCTCAACTACTTCCAGAACGTGGCCACCAACCCCAGCGCGGCGAAGAGGTGCCGCTTCGAGATATTTACGGATGAGCTCGAGGCGGTAGCCAACAACATCAAGGCACCCGGATGGCGCATCCAGATCCGGGTCGCCGTCGCCCAGCTGAGGGCGATCCAGGATGACCTAAGGATTTGGGGCGGGAAGACGCCCGCCCACGCCCAGGGGGAGATGCCGGACGACATGACGCAGGGACTGTACACCGCCAAGGAGGCGAGACAATTTAGGGATAAATGTGACGAGATAATTGAGGACCAATAAATTTGTTGAAAAGAAAAACTACCGTGTACCTTACCCCGAAAGAGAAAAGAAAGAGAAAGAGAGAAAGAGTGAGAGAGAAGTGGCGTGAGAGAGAAACACACAAAGAGAGGCGGAGAGAGAGAAAAAAAAAAAAAGGCACACACGAAAGAGAGAGAGGTGGAGTGAAAGAGAAAAGAGAAAGAGAGAGGCACAAGACACTGCCGCCACACACGAGCTGACGCAGCGATCGAACACGCAAATACACACGGGGCGCCCAAACGCAAAAGAGCGAAGTCACATCGACAGTTGCCATCGAACCGCAGCCGAGACAGCAGAGACACCAGAAAACATACCGGACGAAAGGAGAAAATGGATAAGACCTCAGCACAGTCCAAAAGGTAAGTGGCAGTGATAAACAGCCAGAGGTAAAGGGCCGGTTCAAGGGGGGCCTGATAGGTTCCCAAGCAGCCCCCCCCCCCCTCTGCTCCTACAAAGGATAAAGGGAGCAATGTGTAACTGTGTGTGTATGTCTTGTGCGTGAAAATAGGATGCCCATCGCGGAGCTGGCCCTCCTCGTGCCGTCGCTGATTGGCTGTGCCAGGCAGAAGGGGGCAACCTTCAAAGAAACATGCGCCTAATGCTAAAGCTGATGGACGTATGCATCAACCGATACGGGACGGCGGAAGAGGAAAAGGAAGCGTGGGGGCCAATGGTGGAAGCACTGGACGAGTGCGAAGAGAAGGGGTGGTTTCCCCTTCCATGTCTGTCGAAGAGAGGCGGGCAGCGAGGGCTGCGGCTGCGGTCTACCGGAACCCGCCACCCATCCCGCCTAAGAAGGCGGACAAACCACGCCCCCCCCCCCCCCCCCCCATCAGGCTGTAAAAAAATGAAAATAAATAAAAAATAAATAAATAGGAATGAAAGTGCAAAGTGTTTGATGATTGAAGTATGGACACACGATTGGAAGGCCTAAATCGCGAGATGAGACAGAATGGAGACTATTCGCAACACAAAACACAAAATTTTAGACATTGGCTTCAAAATTTAATCCGCATGTCGAACAGATTTCTGTTCAAAATCAATTGCCAGAAAATTGTCATGAGAACACCAAACACGAATGGAGAGGAAGCGAGGGCCCCAATGAGACGGAAGGCCGCCACACAAAACAGCTAGCGCTGCAGGAAAGCGGAGCAAAACGCGCACGCACACATAGGCAGCTCGGACAGAGGTCGGCGGTGCACACCACAGAGACGAGTATCGCGCGTGCCACAAAGCGGGTCATCGCCAATAAGGTCGAGACCGCCAATGGAGAGAATAAAATGAGACACGCAAAGAGGGTTGGACCACCAGAAAGATTAGCATTAACTAACTTTTATTAAAGGAGGGGCGTGTCACCGGGTATATGACCCGATGCTTAGAAGTGAACGCCCGGAGGTGACTAATAAGTTGCCTAACCTGACGGGCGGCCGTGCACACTAGACCATGGGGTAAAGACCCCACGCATCGCGGGGTAGAACCGCGGTGCACAGATGACTCAGCGGGCGAAGGCCCCGCAGCGCAAGGCCGAGCGCGGCCTATGCTGATGTTTGGGGAAGCGGCCGGTTGAGTGGCCTACCCACACGGCGCGCGGCGACACCGCCGGGCGGCCGCGCGTGCATGAATGCACAAACATCAGAGAGTCATGACCGCCCCCGAGGCAGGTCAGTGGTCCAGGGTGATGGCCGCACCGCGGCAGGTGTGAGACGGTCCGGATTCATGCCGGCAGTCAGTACAGAGCAGCGGAACTAGACGGTCGATTGGGAGCACACGAGTGTGCCACGGAACTGTGTAACCCGCAAGTGATTATTCCTAACCCCCTGCGAACCCCTGACGCGAGTGACACCACCCCAAGTGACCACCGGGCCCAGAGCTGGTGCAGTGAGTGAAGTGTGAACGAGCGTCCGCAGGCGGACTGTGGAATGTGGAGCACACATACTCAACCCCTACGCCAGACACCCCCGGCGTAAGGGGAATAACAACATATGTGTGACACCCCCGTCGACCACGCATTCACCGGCGAGTGCGGCTCCGCTGCGATTGAAGAGTACGTGAGTAAAGTCAAGCGGCTGGTCACCATCCTGGGGGTCGAAGCCGAGCGTCCGAGTGATTTCCTCTTGTGCACCGCAGAGGGCGTGGCGTACAAGCTGCTGGAGCGCTACTTGAAGGCCAATCCGCGAGCGTCTTTCGAACAAATGTTGACCACGCTCGTGCACGCCTGTAAACCTTCAAAGGACGGTGCGACGCTCCGACAGCAGCTCGAGAGCTGCATTCAAAAACCCTCCAAGCCACTTTGCGTAAACGCCCGAGAGATTGATGAGCTCCGCTTGCAGCTGGACCCCAACATGTTCAAGGCGCGGCAAATAGACCACAACCTTACAGGCCGGGGCTCCTGTTACTAACTGCAAGACGAAGCAGACCTCGTCCCAAATGCACCAAATACAACGGAAGGGACGGGCCAGTTGTCTTGCACCGCACGCAGAAAAATGATTAGTTGTCACAACGAATTAGTTCGTAGATTTTGACCCAAGCATCATATTTAGTTGTGAGAACTAAGGTTTCGTAAGGGCACCTAAAAGTCAGTTGCGTCAGCGAAAAGTCAGTGGCGTCAGCGAAAAGAATTTTTTTTCACCTTTTGCCGATGCAACTGACTTTTAGTTGTCCCTACGAAATCTTTTTTCTCACAACTAAATATGGTGGTTAGGTCAAATTCTGCGAACTAATTCTTTGTGACAACAATTCATTTTCCTGCGTGCGAGTCAACAGCAATACGAGCGCTGCCCTGCAAGGACGAAGGCAGGGGGATTTTCCTCGACTTAACCAACGAGGAGCAGACGGGAGCACCATCATGGTCCTGCGGATGCCGCCTCAATCGCAGCCCACCGGCATCCTCCATGTTCACCGCAGGCTGAGGGCGCTAGGCTCACTCATCCGTGAAAACATCAAGGGTAACAAGCAGGCCTACCCCAGATTTCAGGTTGTAAACATTGACCAGTTGAACTCTTCTAACCTTGCAAAATTCATGCAACGCCTGGTGTTTGCTCTTGAAGAGCTTTCTGAAATCAGCCGTACGGCAACGACGGAGCGAGACTCAAAGTTTCGCTGACTGAGTGCGCAGTTGCTGCTAGAGCAGACCCTGGACGAACCATCCTTCCACCTGGCCATGTCATCGGATGACAGAAGAGTGAATGCTGAAGATATTATCCTGAAAGCTGTCCTCAAAAAAAGTTCAGGCCCACGCTACCTAGATGGACAAGGAGGATTTGTCTGCAGTTTTTACAGAGCTCCTGGAGACCTACTCCGATGGCCCCCTGCACGACGACGCTTCGCCAATATCACGGGAAATGCGGCGCCTTTGTGTGGGCCCATGAAGTGATCCTTGCTATACAATGATCCGGGAATCACTTCGTGGCGCGATGAAGCGATCTCCTCAAACACCACTGCGTTGGGGATCATTTCATCGCACCATGAAGTGATCCCCCCCTTTACATCCGCCGGGTTGGGGATCACTTCATCGCACCATAAGATGATCCCAACCGAGGGGAGATTAATTCATAGTGCGATGGAGTGATCCCCGAAACCGCAGAAGTTAGGGGGAATCATGTATTCGCGCTATGAGGTGATCGCCGACACGGCGGTGTTCAGGGGGGATCGCTTCATCGCGCCACGAAGTGATCACCCATCAAGAGGGGATCGTTTCATGGTGCCATCAAGTGACCCCCTATTCGCCTTACCCCTGCTGTACCCGTGTCGGGGATCACTTCATGGCGCGATGAAATGATTCCTCCTAACTTCTGCAATGTCGGGAATCACTTCATCGCACCATGAAGTGATCCCCCCTTTACATCCGCCGTGTCGGGGATCCCTTCATCGCATCATAAGATGATCCCCACCGAGGGGAGATCAATTCATGGTGCGATGAAGTGATCCTCGACACGGCGGATGTATAGGGGGGATCACTTCATGGTGCGATGAAATGATCACCGACACGGTGGTGTTAAAGGAGATCGCTTCATCGCGCCACGAAGTGATCCCCGGATCAGTGTATGGCAAGGATCACTTCATGGCCCCACACACGGTGCGCTAGTCACCCGCCGCCATCGCTGGGCCTCGACTGCAGCTGGGTCTCGTGGTGGTCGCGCTAGTTGTGACTGGCGTCAGCCTCTACGCCGGCGTCAGAGGGTGCGGTCTGGACTGGACCCCCATTGCAGTCAAACTGGCCGCAGAGTTTGTAGAGCAGCGGCTGTTTGGAAAATTCACGGTCGAGGCCACTGGGGCAGTCCCTGCACTCCTCGTTGAAACGTAGCTTCTTGGCGCTGGCCACGAGGTTGGAGCTCGTCCAGACGCAGTGTTGACACCGCATTCACGGGCGGGACCTTCGTGACGCCCCGCACGTGAGGAGCGTACCAGCGGAGCCCCACAAACATGATCCACTAACACACACCGCCCGACGCGCCCGGACCGCACTGACCCATATGAGTGTCGCAATCCTAAAACAATACTCGCGCCACCGGCCGAGAAGCGGCACTCACGGGGGTCAGCGGCGGCATGAGCGCGCGGGAACAGATCAGACTTCATCGAGCACTCGACCCGGACAGACAGGTGAGCTGAGACGACGGCTGTGGTAGTGGCGATCCGTATTCTGTATTCTGATCCATACTCTGTATTCTGGCCTGTACTTATAATCCCTAGCTGTATTAAACTAACGCATTTTACTTAACCTCAAATAGTTTTAGTGGTCCTTTTCCAAGCTAGCTAAATAGTAAACATGGTGCATCGGCCGAACCTACCACTGCTACCCTGATGTCCTACAAGACAGCATCTGTAACCCCTCAACTCGTGGAGGAAATCCGACAACTAGTGAAAAACATCGCAGCTACACCAACTCTAGCAAACCCCGGCATCTACTTCGAGGCCCCCCACACCCACAACATCAACGACCGCATCGCCGCAGCCATCGACCACCGCATAGTGAGGATTTGTGAGTACTTTAAAGTATCCCAAGTGTCGATAGACCATTCAAATATCGCGCCAAAGGAGGAACTAGCGACAGCAGTATCCGGTTGCGCCTCAGCCCTGGACAGGGCCCGCCGGTGCAGCCAGCGCCGGCGGAACTCGAACGCGTCAGACGAAGTGGCCTCCGGCTTGTGAACATCTCATCGAGACACCAGCTTTCGGTAAGGGCGCTTGGTTGGCAAAACCTAACACCCGACTGTTTCTTCAGCACTACCAAACCCCTATCACCAACACCTTGGGATTACTGGGCTCGGTGCACTCAAGCGATCTAACACAGAGTAAGACGCTAGTAACAGACCCCGACGCCACATAGCACCAAGACGCCTGGAAATCCGTGAAAGAAATCGCAACTGAGAATCTAGCCCGCCTACTTAACATACCTAAATCTTGGCAACTGGGATCCGCCAAAATAATAGTGAACCCTCCGTCCGAAGTTCCGACAGCATACAGTATCAACGCCGTGCACGACTTGGTACTCCACCTCAAATCTAGCGGCCTCTCCACTAAAGAGGTCACATACATCTTTGCCACCCTCCTCACAGAGGCATTCTCTGCATCCGCCCTCGACAAGCTCCCGTCCTCCAACACCTGTGCGGTGCGGACGCCGTCAACTACGACCTCGAGCTGGTGCCCCTCCCCCTCGGACCCGAATCACAGACGTCGACTCTCCGAAACAAACGCAGCATCGCCTTCCTGGGCAAGGCGTTCAACTGGTGCCACCACAGCTAAGCTCGTCACCAACGAGCAGCAGCTGCCAGCAACCGTCCGAGGCCTGCTTAACGCTCCAGGGGGTTGTCCACGTCGTCGCGGAGGCCCGCTTCTTCTCGGTGGCGGTAGACTCGGCTTTCCAGAGGGTCCTGAGGAGAGGCAATGGAGGCGCCGCACCAGGCGACAACAGCAATTGGTCAGATCTTTCTCCCCGTTATAGATGTCATGATTCACATGCAAGAACTCACCACCGTGTTAGCACTACTATACCCCGCGCATAGGGTGCGTTGCGACACCCTGTGCGCGGGAGCATTTTTGCAGAGTCGCGCAAACGTGACCCCACTCGACGCGTTCAGTCCGCCCTCACCGGGCGGGCCCGCGAGTGTCGCAATGCTGATGCACGCACGGTTCGTCCGTTCACCCACGCACTCGGAGGGCCCGCGGCCGGCTCGGGCGCACTGGACGGGCAGACGCTACTAGACCACCAGACGGGCAAGACGCGACAGACAACGGAGCAAGGTGAGCTGAGGTGGTTGTCAGGCAAAGCGGCACAGGGAGTCTAATTCTATCACTGTCTAGTACTATTTTCCACTGTTGTATATTGGCATATTAGTGATTAATAATATAATTATCACCTTCCAATCCGGCCTGCCTTTCTCGAGTGGAGTCTAAACTCCCCAAGTAGGAACATAACCTAACAACCGTCCTCACCGAGGCCCTGGTGGAGGAGGTACGGCTCGTCGACCTTGGCCATGTGCACGACAAACCACCTGTCGCCCCAGCTCGTCCCGGTAGACACCCTCCGCGCTACTCTTGGCGTCACTCCATGAGCACCATGCCGGGCATGCGCCTGGCAGTGTCGGACGCGACCCACAGGTACACGGCGCCGCATACCCACCCAATGCACCATCACGGACGCCACCTTGCACTGCACGTGTGGGTCCAGATCCCGCTAGTTGCCCTGACGACGGAGCAGACGGTGGTGCAGTACATCCCTCTCCCCTGCGTCTGGGAGAACACCACCTACGCCCTTTTCCTGGATCGTGTCTTGGCAGCCCGGTCCGAGACGGCGGTCGTGCCACTCCGGGGGGAGGAGGCCCACCACTGCCTGCGGGGCCGCTGTTTACTCCGGGTTCTAAGGTGGACTGATAAGCTCTTAGTCACTCGGACTACCAGGCCTATGCCTCTGACTTGTACGGGAAAGGGGCACTCGGAAAGAATAGACTTAGCTTGGATGAGCTACCGGTCTACTCCCTAGCAGGTTGGCTTTGTATAACTATCCGCGTGCCTAGCTAGTTAGTGACTGACTCGTCGCGGCGCTCCGTCTGGGCCGTCGCGCGAGCAGCCGGGCGCAATGTTATTGTTTACATGTACTGCGGCGTAGCGCGTACCATGCACTGCCCAGTCAGAAAATAGACATCTATTAGATTTTCTAGACCATCTAATACGTATCTACAATGTCTCTGTTGATCTATATCTACAGTTAGATACGGATAGACATCTTTTTATCATCTTTGCATTGTCTATTACGTCTAAGTCTACTGGTAGATTTCAATTAGACACCAAAAGATCTGCTGGTATCCATGCTAGATCTGTAGATATCTATTAGACTTCTAGTAGACTTAGATTGCATTAGACCAAAATTTGTTCAAAAGTGATGCGTCAAAAATGTGTTTTGAATGCCAGACATCAACATATCAAAAGATGGCAGTGACCAAATTTTGACTCCCTCGCACTTAGTTCCTGCGGGACTTAGAGAAACTTGCGACGCTTGGTTGGGACGCTTCCATCGTAGAAAGTTGAGGCCACGACGACCCTTCGTCCCCTGACAACTGAACATCATTGTTATGTCAACTGTGTGTCAGTTGGCTGCAGCAACTGACAGTGTTCTCAGGACCGCTGGCAACTGACATGTCAGTTGCCTCAACTAAACTTTTTTCCGTGCAGATGCTTCACGGTTCGGACGCCACCGTGGATGGACTCGTCGCCGCCGCCGAGATCATCCAGCAAAGAGCAGACCCAGAGCAGCGCATAGCGTAACGGATAAGGAGTCAGGAAAGCAAGCTGAAGAATAATGGTTCGAATACCCATTCTTTAACTTTTTAAAATTTCATTTTCTTTATTACTTCATGACAGAGATTGTCCGGCAGCTAACAGAATTGCATTTAGAAGTCAAAATTTTGTTAAATTTGGAATCTAAATGAAGTCTATACACGTTAGACCGTTAGACGTCTGTTATACGTCTAAGTACCCTCCATCTAGACGTCTATTCGATGTATATGTATAGACGTCTATGAATCTATGGATAGTCGTCTATTAGACATCTATTGGACGTTTTTTTTGTGTGGGTGTGAGCACCGCCCAGCTGTTAGCACCCATAACCTAGTTTTGGGGACAACGCCCGCGCCCCGCGCTTCGCTTGCAAAAGCTCACATACCTGCCCGTCGCGAAGCGTTGCGCAAACCAGGGCAACGCAGCCCTGATGGGAGGCGCGACGCGGCGCGGCGGGCAGATGCGACCAGCGACTGACCGACGACGGACGCTCCGGTGGGGTAAGCAGGGCGGACCAGCCAAACCCTTCTGTCTCCTCTCTAGAATCAAATACATTCTATTTTTCCACTGGAACCACCCGGATAACTTTAATTACCAAAAGGAACCACCCAGCAAAAATCCTCCTACGTCGCCGCGTACTGGACGGCAAAGGGCTATCTGCAGGACACGGGGTCCTGTGTGTGGGTGCCCCACGCCAGAGCCCGCTACCACGTCAGCAAGGCTGGCGCTCTGTGCAAAGCACTTCTACGGGACAGTCCGCATCAGACAGCAATGGTGCGGGACATCGCAGAGCGCGTCGAGGCGATCATCCTGTTGGACGCCTCTGAAGCATTCCCCACCATGAACCACAGCCTCCTCTTCGCCAAGATGACGAAACTAAAATTCCCACCAAATTACATCAAGCTCATCCGAAACTATCTCTCCAACCGGCCCTTCGCCGTCCAGGTCGGAGACGCCCGCTCAAGCCCCCGAATAATGGGTGGGGGCACCCCACAGGGCTCAGTCCTCGGGCCCCTCCTTTTCCTCATCTACGTCAACGACATCCAAGACATCAACAGAACGGCAATCCTCTACGCGGACGACACGACCCTCCTCAGCACCTCGAAACAGCGCAGAAACCTCTCGGCGTATATGCAACGGGAACTCACCACTGTCGCCAGGTACATGGCTGACGGTATTTAAGAACCCAATGGAATGCAGAATGCATTCAGTCGTGCCTCAACCGCCAACTACAACGCCAACCTCAGATCATCAGCACTACCCGGCCGTCTTCTACTCTCGAGTCACCACATCGTCTTCTACTCGCTGAACGACATGTGAGTTACAGGGCAGGAACGCAAAAGAAAGTGTCAAGTGTGCCAGGACGTAGTCGAGGGTCTACATCTCCCCAAGATGACAAAGACGGTCGGTACAGTGGTTTTATGCTCTCCCTCTGTGTGTGTGTGTGATATTAGGTCCTACCAAAAGCACACGGCCATGCGGACGGCGCGCCTGCTGGTCACTCTGGCGATGTGCCCGGACGTCCCTGTGTTCTTTCGCCACGCGGCGGGGCATGCTGCGGCCACCCTCATGGCCGCGGCACAGCTACGACCGGAAGATATACTGGCGGCCCAACGAATCGCCGACAACATTCTCCGCGCGGCGACGGGGGCTGCTGGTCTATCCCCTCGCTATTAAGAGGGAAATGCTATGGAGCCAGAAGCAAAATTGAGAAGGCTATGCGCCACATGATATGAGGAATTTTGAGGAATAAATGAACCTAAATCAAAACTTATTGTTTATGTGACCACCTAACAAAGGCCTAGTTGTGTGACGGACGAGAATGAAATCTCTTTGACCAGACAGAAGCAAGCATGAGAAAAAAAAAAAAATTAAAAATAGATCTTGTTTCCATCCTCGTCGCATCAAACGCAGAAAAAAAAAAACAAATAAAAAAAACGAATGAATGAACGATGAGAAAAAGATCAGAGGAAGAGAAAGAGCACGGGCACACACACACAGACACGAAAAAGATATGAAAATAGGGGAGTCAGCGGTCTCGTCCAAGTCGCGACTGAATCCACCCGATCAGCAGAGTGCCCAGACAAATATCAAACCCAGCAGTCTATTAGGCATGGAGTGGTTCCATACACACTCGAAGCGTGCCGGGGTCGACCTGGGGTTACTAAAGTTGCGTAGCAAGACATTGCCGAGGAACAGTAAAATGGGAAACATAGAAACAATGGGGCAACCATTTAGAAACGGAAACATTTCCTACAGTACGACAGAGACAGCTCGGTACGAAAAACAGAAAGCGAGACATCCGCTAAAAGAAAACGGAAAGACACGTTTCCTAAACACAGAGACAACTCTGCACCAAGATGCATAGGGGGGGAAGCGACTGCAGCGCAACGTATCCTACGCGCGGCCAGTTACCTGGCGCGTGACGAAATGCAAAAATAACACACTATTGCTGCCGACATCGACGGCGTGCGGTCTAAAGAGTTCACTTTCAAGGGAACCCTAAAGTGCATAAAAGCTTTGCCAAACGTAACCCCACTCCCATTCTTCCAGTAGCAGGCAGACTCCACGGAACCCCTCACAGTGCAGCAAAGGCGCCGGAAGCAGTCCGCGGGTGGAGCGCAGCGAAAGCCGATTTCCGAGCTGCACACACTACAGCGGACTACGGCACCTCTTGCACCGAGGGCTCCCGATTTTCTGCGGCGCAGCAACTACAGCGACGGAGGACACAGGAGCGCCTATCAGCGAGACCTGACCCCCCATGGAGACAACAACCCCGATTTCGACTACTGCAAACGGCGAGTCAGAATCATTCCTATACGCTTAGTGGGCATATGCACGTTTCTAGTTCTCATGTACCCGGGGAGCAATTGTCAGACAAATGACGGAGGACCTTGACCTTAGGGCAGGCGGTATACAGGCTACGGTTCGCTGAGCAAAAGGTTGAGATACCCTCTCAAATTCAGGTCTCGGCCCGAAGGACGGCGGTAGACGGCAAGGCGCACGTCTTGACGGCGATCAGAAAGGTATACGAAAAGTACTGGCTGAGCGCCGGCCCTTGGTCCTACTCGAAAGAAAACAAGAGCTATGTAAATCCGGATAAGACCGAGCTCCAAGACTGGTCGTCTTTTTCGTTGTGTAAAATCGGGTCAGAAGGGACGTTTTACGGAAATGAAGCCAATGAAATCATGGAGGATCCGTTTCACACAGAGGAATACGTAAAAGAAGCAGCGATTGATAGGAACACAGAATCAGGTCAGTTGTTTTATCATATTTAAAAATTTCATGGAAAGCAAAAATGTGGAAGTCTGTCCATGCTGTACACTTGACAATCAAGAACGGGGTCACTACCATGTTTTTGGTTGACGGTTGACGGACATACGTCGCCGCGTACTGGACGGCGAGGAGATACCTGGAGGACACAGGGTCCTGCGTGTCGGTACCCAACGGCGGGGCGCGGTACTACATCAGCAAGGCGGCCGACATGTGCAAGGCGCTCGTCAGAGACAACGTGCTAAACGGCCTCCCTCACCAGCTTGCAATGGTGGAAGATGTCGCCCAGCGAGTCGGGACCATCATCAGCTGTGGCGAGGTGAACACCGCGGCCCTGGGGTTCGTGGTAGACCTGCTAGCCGCCATCGCCCCGAAGATCCGATCGGCTGCCATTGCAAACGAGGTGGACTGTGTCCGGGCCGGACTCGAGGCCCTCGAGGACGACCAGCGAGTCTGGTCCGGGCGCCCATCTATTGTTCACAGTACACTTTGAAATACCCGCGCTGGGCGCGAGAAAGAGAATAACTCGATGTCAGCACTTTAGGCTTCGCGGCTTTTGGCCGTGCCGCGTCGCGGCAGATGTAGAGAGACCTTTGGCATATCAGCACCTCTCGGTATCCAGCTTGATGAGGGGGCGACCATCCGCCCTGACCTTTGTCTATCTCTGCGAACCCTTGCTCCCCAATTTCACAGTAAGGTAGTATTCAAGGAGAACCTTAGGACCATCAGATCTAGTGTGATCACTAGACATGAAGTTGAGCAGCAACCGGAGACCACATCGGGGTCCACAACTCTGTCCAAAAGTGTATACTGATTGTGTTGATTATTGCAACTTATTTGCAGAAGATTTAAAATTTTAGTCTAGTAATGGTGTTTTACGGCTGTTCTTAGCTCTATAATGTAGCTCAAACCTCATGTTAATGCAGTTTTTAATATTTTTATTCGAAGATTGTGTTTGATTGTCTGAAAATGTGTACACTGATTGTCTCGAGTTGTGGATCCCTCGATCGCAGTCTCCCTGAATGGAACGTTTACTACGGTGGCCGTGGCCGGCAGCCGTGCCGCGGGAGGCGCGTGCACCAGAGGAGTGTACACGGTTGCTGGCATCAAATACCAGGATGTGTCAGACGAAAACTCCCTCCGCATCCACCTTGCGGAACGGGCAACAGCGAGGCCAGTTTCAGAGGGGCGGCAGCAGCGGTGGTGGTGGCGACCGCGGAAGCGGCGGCGCGAACGGCCGAGACCACGGCGCGCGCACGGAGCGGCAAGACAAGAGCCGCAGATGCGTCAGCAATGCCAAGGCCACCAGACTCACCCAAACGGCCAGCGGAGGTAGGCGATCCGCATCCAAGACAAAATGACGCTGACCCCCCGAATAAAGTAATAGAGTATAGAAAGGGCGACATTTTCGAAGCCCCAGACCACGTTAGCTTCGCTCACTGCACATCGGCATGTTTCAAGCAAAGCGCCGGGATCGCGCAGGAGATGAAGAAGAGATTTGGAGGTGTGACAGAAATGGCGGCCCAGCGAAAGGAAATAGGGCTGGTAGCCCATATCAGAAGGGGGCAGCGACACATCTTCGGCCTAATAACAAAAAAGAAATTCTATCATACGCCGACAAGGGAAAGCCTCACAGCGGCCATACGAGCGCTGAGGTCGGAATGCGAGAGGCTGGGCATACGCCAAGTGGCGATCCCAATATATATGGCCTGCGGCCGTGATCAATTGGACTGGTCGGAAGTGGAAGAGACCTTGGCAGGGATTTTTAAGGACAGCAGCACGCGCCTGATCGTCTACGATGGGTCTGACCGGAAGCAGCACGCCCCGTGCACGGACGGGGGCGCGGAGGTTCATGTCGACCTCAGGCAGACCTCACCCATCCTCACTACGGACGTAAGCATTAACGGGGGTCCCAAGTGCCCGGAAGGGGCCACGCTGGACACAGGTGAGGGAGGAATACTTATCCAACATGGCCTGGCAGGTCAGCCGAGTCCGGTAAACAACAAGCTGGCCCGTCCCTTCCGTTCGGCAGGGGGACTTGGCCAGCTTGGCCTGCCGGCGGCCTTTGCGAGGGCCTTCGGCACCCGCCTCAAGTCTCCCTAGAGGTGCCCGATAGCAGATGTATTTGTTACGATATAAATCGTTAACCTGAGCCCGTCCCTGTGCGCGCCGCGATATGGTAATGGTGTGCGCGCGGCGGCCAACCCTAACCTCAAACAGCAAGAACAGACAAATTTTCATTAATCAAAAATGCGATACAAATCGAAAATTGTTGCCACCGTACGTGATTCTACGTTAGGAAAGGAGTTTATCCTCCAAATTTGAATTTTTTCTGTGAACGATAAGTCGGCGTACACACTAGCGAACGAACGAACATCCGGCATAAGATTATAAGCCCGGCTAATGCCGTTTCTAAAGAAACGTGTCGGCATCGATTATAAGTGGCTATGGAGGGGCAACGAGCCCGCCTCCTAGAGCTACATGCCGTAGTATGCGGCCCATTTTCTCTTAAACGACTCAAAATTCCGGAAAAACCGAGATACCGTTCGAATGAGGATGGTTGAATGTTAGGGTGTGCCATACTTCATTTTTTTCGAAATTCGGTGTACGCGCTACCTCAATCGAGGCCATTTTTCATGCTGATTCCGAGGAAAAAAGGTAAAAAAATTGGGAGGCCGTTTAGGGGGTCCGACTCGCCTCGGTTGGGGGCCTAAATGCCCCTCTACAGGGCGAAAAATTAATGTTGTCAAAAAATTTAATAAAACAATTCCCTTACCCAAATCGATGAAAGCAGAGCCCTAAAGGGCTGAAATTTCAAGGAAAACGTCGTATCTCTAATGGTTTCAAAGATATTGGCATTAAAAGTGCAAAAATCGAGTATTGCACTTTCAATGCCGATATCTCTGAAACCGTAAGAGATACGACGTTTTCCTTGAAATTTCAGGCCTTTAGGAACCAGCTTTCGTCGATTTGGGTTGAGGATTTTTTTTTCAAAATTTTTCAACAACATTAATTTTTCGCCCTGGAGAGGGGCATTTAGGCCCCCAACCGAGGCGAGTCGGACCCCCTAAACGGCCTCGAAATTGTTTTACCTTTTTTACCTCGGAATTAGCATGAAAAGTGGCCACGATTAAGGTAGCGCGTACACCGAATTTGGAAAAAAATGAAGTATGGCACACCCTATTGAATGTATGGCCGCTAAACTGTTCACTTCGGTCAGTGCAGTCCTTCTTCGAATCCCGCGCGCTTTTCGCTTCGCCGCCTGGATTCGGCAGGCCTCGGGTCCGAGGATGGCCGCCTTCTAGAAGCGTTTCAGAACGACCCGTTGCGGAAATCGTCAAAACGATCAAATAAGCGTTTTCATACTGAAATATCGTGTCTGAGTGGTTCATTATATTTTTAAAAAACGTTTGGCACCCTTCTTGAACACCAAATATCAAAATAACAAAATGTGAAATACGGCGACGTTTGAGGTTATGTTTACTCCCCGTATTTCTGAAGCACAAGGGACTCTCCCAGTCCGCGCGGCGCAATCAGATGCCCCGCCTGGCGACCACCCGCGCACCGCTGCCACCTGCAACACAAAACAGGAATCAAGTGTTAACCAACACCCAAAAGGACTTCCCATAATTTAAAAACGCACGCAGCAGCAACAGCAGCAAGCAGGAGCAACCGAGGAAAACGACAGGAAGTAGAGTTGCTGGTGCACTCGGCCTGGCAACCAACATAAAGCAAGGCCTAGAGGTAACCTTGTTATTGGCCTTTAACGGGCTGATCAGGCTCTCCAAGAGCCTGCTGGAGGAGTTAGGGGTGGCGCACGGAGGCGTCATGAATACCTCCAAGGGGTCGACCCGCGGAGGGGTGCGACCCCGGCCCGAGTGGGCCATAGCCGGCGGCCTGGAGGCAGGCAGGGAGGCAAACCAGACGGCAAACCTTGTGGTGTATAAGTCCCTCAGCGTGACAGAGCACTTAGCTGGGGCGAGTTTTAGCAAGCCATTCCAAGGTGGTTTTGCACACAACTGGATTCTTAAAAACTAAACTTAACCTATTAAGCCCTGAGGCGAGTCTTAGGAGGCCGCACCATGGCCGGCCACCGCAACCGAGGAAAACGACAGGAAGTAGAGTTGCTGGTGCACTCGGCCTGGCAACCGACATAAAGCAAGGCCTGGAGGTAACACTACTCCCACCAAAAATCTGACAGGCTCGAGCTGCTGCCCACCGTACTCCGGTGGGGACGTTCAACAATTGCGTAAGGGCATTGGTAGGGGTAGGGGGGCCGAGATATCTTACGTGCGTGCATTCCTTTCATACGAAGGTAAGGTTAGGGCCCTTACATGAGGGGAGGGAGGGGTCCAATATTCCGAAAATTTCCCTTACATGATTATCGAACGCTCCGTTGGCCTGCTAAAAATCCCGAATACCTACAACTAGAGATGAAAGTTTTCCGGAAATCTTCAGAGTTTCAGAAAATTTCTGGAAAAGTGGAAAATCTCGAAAAATTTCTGAAAAAGTGGAAAATCTCGAAAAATTTTCGGAAATTTTGAAAATTTTGGCCAATTTAGGTTAAAATGTGACATACATGGACGGAAACTCTATTTTAGAGAATTTAGGTGTTTGGATCTTAATGAGCATGACAGGTTGCAAGGTGGGAAGATCCGCAAAAAACTAGCCAACCATCGGCAGGACACCCCCAGCGACAGAGACGCTGCTGTCAATCTGCTTACCTCAAGGATTCAGGAGGCGCTCGCTGCGGCAACTCCAAAAACCGAGGTCAGGCACCAAACACAAGGCCGACGCCTCGTCGAAGTTCGGATCCTAAAAAGACAGAAGAAGAATTTTAAAAATCAAAAACCGGCATACATGCCTCGCAGCCATGCCCAAGTTCAAAGCAGTCAACCAAGAATTCCACGAAAAACTTTGAGCACATGAGGACAACTTGAACAGAACCATTTAAGACGATGAAAAATCACCAGGCCACATCCGACTTTTCAAAACAACAGCCAAAAACAAGCAACAGGCGCAATCAATACCGTATCTTGTATCTTACCCTTCCCAACGGCGGCACCGCGACCACAGACCAGGCGAAGGCACATGGACTGGCAGAAGGCACACAACCTGACAGCCGGGCTCAGCCATCCAAATACAGCCGACAAAACGCTGTGCTGAGGGAGCAGGCATACTTCAGCTCCCGGCTACAGCGCCACAGTAACCGAGTTGCAACCTGAAATCAAAAAACTCAAGTTAAAAAAGGCCCAAGGATTGACAAAACACCAAACATAGCCATCAAATTGACAAAATACCAAACATAGCCACCAAAAACCTCCCGGGAAATATAACTGGCACAGTCACTAACATGTTTAACAAGTGCACGGAACTCAAGTTCTGCTTCCCCGCGCCCGCGCCAACGAAGGAGGCCTCATAACCTCCATCCCAAAGGCTGGCAAAAACCTCTCCCTGCCAGCCAGCCACCGGACACGGACAATCAGCCTCTTGCCATGCTTAGCAAGGGGTCTTCGAAAAAATTATCCACAGCAGGCTACTGAAACAAGTGCTAGATCACAACCTTCTGAGCAAGAACTAGTGCGGATTCAGACCTGGGGATTCCTCATAAATAGTGCCTTCCTGAAGCCCTGATGAAATTTTCTGACATCGCGTCCCTGGCGATGTCACTAGGAAAAATCTTTGGTGTGTTCTCCTTGACGCTACCGAGGCGTTCCCTAGCTAGGAACCACAAAATCCTTGTGGGAAAAATGGCATCGTCTCATACCTGACCGGGCGCCCCCTCACTGTCACGCGCAAGAAAAATGACAGCAGGCCGGACAGCGACCATGAATTGAATGGGAACTCAATGGAGAGGAAAATCACAACCACTTTGCTAGGCGTGATACTCGACCGCGCCCGCACCTTCGCTCCTCACATTCAAGGATTGCGACCGGTAGATAGGGTAGGCAGCCCGCATGACCAAACCCCTAAATGTAGGTAATAAGTGCGACACATCCCCCCCCCCCAATACCCCTCCATAAGCAAAGTCTGGCTACGCGCCTGAACACCGCCGCCGCACCGTATGCACCCTGCCATGCTGCTGCTGCCGCTGCCGCCGCTGCCGCCGCTGCCGCCGCTGCCGCCGCTGCCGCCGCTGCCGCCGCTGCCGCCGCTGCCGCCGCTGCCGCCGCTGCCGCCGCTGCCGCCGCTGCCGCCGCTGCCGCCGCTGCCGCCGCTGCCGCCGCTGCCGCCGCTCCTTCCGCCGGGGCCGCTGCTGCTGCTGCTGCCGCCGGGACCACTGTCACCTAGGTCGCCACCGTTGAGACGCCGGGCACCTTCAAACAGAAAGAGACTGTATTGCTGCACCGCGCACGCCGTGCTGCACCACGCGTGTCACTGCCGTGCCACGCGTGCCACGTCGGCTCACCCCTCCGCCGCCACCGGGATCATTGCCATGGCCAGCGGGCCGCGCTCCCATTGCCGCCGTAGCCGCTGCTCCACAAGCGCCGTGCTGTCCCGTCCCGTGGCGCACTCTGTCGCGCCGCTCGTGCCGCGGCTCGCCGCCACCGCTGGGACCGTTGCCATGGTTGGCCGATGCCGATGCCGCCGACCTCTCGTTGCCGGGCCCAGCCCCCAGCTGCTACCACCTGTGAACAGAAAGTGACTGTATTTTATGTGCCCACAACCCATCCCGGGCTAAACCAGTGCCGCATTAGAGTTCAGCATCGGCCGGACATGGCACGGCAAGGATATGACCGAGCGCCGTCTGTCTCTATCGCACTCACTAGGTTCTCACAAGCAGACAGATACAGAAGATTTCGGATATTGGCCGGGCCATGTCCAAGCCAGGACCGGCCGATGCAGAACACTATGCCGCATGGCAGCCGTGCCACGCCGTGCCAACACCGAGACCACCGCTGCGCCGCGCTGTGCCGCCGGTACCACCACGCTGCGCCTCACCAATCGACGACGCAGCGACGCGCGCCGTTGTCGCGCTACATCGATGCCATGCCACTTCGTAGCAGCGCGCTGCTCCACGGCCGCCCCGCACAGCTACCCCTGCGGCCCCCGTCGTGGTCACGCCACCACATCCAGTAAACCATCCCCCCCCCCCCCCCCCCCCGCTTGGGCCGCAGCAAATCCGAGCCGTCAGCGGAACGTCCCTCGCGGCTCTGAGAGACCCTGCCAGGCTGGGCCGCCGTAGCCACGCGGGCCTCGCCCGCCAGGGAGTGCGCGGGCACTTTCCCAGCATGGTTCCCAGCAAAACCGCGCCGTAAGCAGATTGTCAACCGCCCCCCCTCTCCCGCACCGCCCTGCCCTCGCGGGCTACCCGCAGCGCGGAGCGCAGTGAAGCCGCGAAGCCGGGCCGCCGCGCCGTCGGCGGAATTTTCTTCGACGCGCGCACAGGTCAGCAGTACGGCGGCCATCTTGGCCCCAAAGCCGCCACAGCTCTGCGTGCCTGCGGGCCAGCAAGCCCGGGCTGCCGTCGCCGTGCGGCCCATGTCCATCAGGCACTGTGCGAGCAGTCCTCAACCGTGGTTAGCAGCAAAACCGCGCCGTCAGCTGATTGTGAACCCTCGGCACTGACGGCACGGCCACTCCATCCATAGCAATGCCCCCCCCCCCGCACCGTTCTCCAGCGACACTGTTTTATTCGCAAAATAATTTATTGAAATAAATAGAAAAATAGAAAAAAACAAGCCGAACAAAAGAGAGCGGCATCTCGAAAATCAAATTTTCATCTGAGATATTGCAACAAACTCGTTTTTTCTAAGAGAGGAGTTCAAAGTTGACCGACTTGACCCGCTTATTGCCTACTTACAGGCGGAAAAGTAATGGCGGTGGGAGGGGGAGGGTGCAAAAGGGGAGCTCCCCCGCCCCCCCCCCCCAAATCCGTGACTGCATCCCGCGCCCAGGCCGCCCCGACTCAGCGTAGGTGCACTTAGGTGTGTCGCCAGGGAAGGCCCGGCCGGGGACGAGCCGAGAGGCAAGCTGAGTCGGGGCGGCTGGCGCGCGAAATAGGTCGCCCCAAACCATGGGTAGTCGGGACGAGCGCTCCAGCTCGCCACGACTAGACGGCAGAGGAATTTTCCACGCCGCGCGCACAGTCCAGCACTAGGGTAGCTCAATTTCCAATCTGGTGGTCTAGCACCACGGACCTGACCAGCGGCTATCTTGGGCCGCGTCCGTTCACGTCGCGGCGATGCACGGTGCATCATGCACCAACAACTTGGCCGTGGTCCTGGTCAACTTGGACCGCGGCGAGGTTGGGCCCAAGCACCAGCCGGCTGACTGGGAGCGCGCTGCCAAAAACGCTCACACACAAGATCTACTCACCAGACAATACAAGGCCAGCAACACACACAACACCAACACTGAATAAACACTAAAACACTGAACGAATGTGATCTCAACAAGCCCGTGACGTCGGGGCCCACTAAGAGGAGCGCGTCCGGGTCCACTGCCTCACGCACAGCGTACGACTCCACGACTGACTGCCAGCGCGCTGTCCTAACGGCGCAGAACCCCCTCGCCACCGTTGCCGCCGTCACTACACCGCTGCCCGCCCCCCCCCCCCCCCCCCGCCTTCCCTCCCCGCCTCCCCTCGCCTTTAGCGTGGATCGCAGAAAGCCGAGCGGTCAGCGGAATGTCCCCCGAGGCAATGCCGCCCCTTCCTTCGCGGCCGCGCGGCTCGCCCCGATCCGCGCCCGCCGCGCGTCCTCAAATTTCGCAAGCCTCGCGCCCGACGCGTAGGCCGGACGCATCGCGGCCAGAAGCTTTGCTACCTGCTTTGGAAACAAGGGGCCTTCGCGACGCCCCGCATGCGAAGAGCGCCCCAGCGGAGCCCCGCAAACATGATCCGCTTACACACACACACACACACACACACACACACACACACACACACACACACACACACACGCGCGCGCGCACACACACACACACGCGCGCGCGCACACACACACACACCGTCCGACGCGCCCGGGCTGCATTGACCTAAGTGGGTGTCGCAATTCCAGAACAATACTCGCGCCGCCGGGCCGAGAAGTTGTACTCACAGGGACAAGCGGGGCCACGGGCGCAAGCGGACCCGGCACCTGGGCTCGGCTGTTGTGGCGTGGTTCGGCTGCGTCAGTGGCCAGGCCGGGGGCAGGTGTCTTGTTACGGGCGGCGCCGTGGGACCAGGCGCGGATCCAGGGGGGGGGGGGGGGGGGCGACGGGGCAACCCCCCCCCCCCCCCCTCCCGCCAGGGCACCCAAAGGGCACCCGATATGTAGGCGCGTTACAATCCGCCAGAAAGCAGGCAGAAAGCGGTATGTACATCGCCCCCCCCCCCCCCCCCTGTTTTGGTGGCTGGGAAAGGGCGTGGAGAGACTATTCAGTATTGTGCTGAGACTATACACTATTACTGTTTTATTACCGTTTCGCAGACTACAGTATTTAATGGCTGCTCGCTCCTGACTGATGTCCCCAGGCTGGCCCAGCGCTGACCAGCTGGCTTTCCGCCGCCGGGCGCCTGGAGGCTACCCCCTCCACTCATTAGCGGTTTCGCGCGCCGGGAGCGGCTCTAGGCCGAGGGGAAAATCACTCGCGTAATCATGTGTACAATATTCGAGAAATTTAAAAAAAAACAAATTGAAAAAAATTGTAAATTTTTAGTTGGACTTGGACTTTATGACGAAAAATAGCACCTACATAGGCTGAAATAGCCAGAGAAGCAATAAAATTCTAAAATTGACAAAAACCACGGGGTGTAATCCGACGAAATCCTGAACTCTGTGTACATAGTTTCAATGAGTGGTTGCCCCCTCGCTCCAGGCGGTGTCGCAGGGCGCGCTGGTTTGAAATGCGTCATTGCCCCGCAACGAGGCGCGCTCAAAACAGCAGGTCCTTCAAAACAGCAGGTCCCTCAAAACAGCATGATCGTGGGGGCTGCTGTTCGTGAGCACCGCACGAGAACCGAACCTAAACTTACCCAGCCTAACCTAACCTAGCCTAACCCAGCCTACCCTAACCTAACCCAGCCTAACCTAACCTAACCCAGCCTAACCTAACCTAGTCGAGCCTCAGCCAACCTAGCCTACTGACCTGCTGTTTTGTTAAAGGACCTGCTGTTTTGGTGCCCTACCAACCTGCTGTTTTGAGGGACCTGCTCTTTTGACGGACCTGCTGTTTTGCTGCGGTCCCCCCCGCAACACCCCCCTACTGCGTGGGACTGGAACAGTGGGTGGGCGGTTGGGTAGACCGCTTCTTATTTTCAAAATATTCTAATTCAATTTATTTCCGGGTCAGAAAACAACCCTTCCGGGGTCCTGATCCACGGCCCGAAGTCTAGTAGCGGCGTGGCGTCATCTAGTAATGCCACCGTCATTCCGATTAAAGCAGCGTCCTCTCAGACTTAAAGTCCAAGGAAAACGTCGTATTTCTTACTGTTTCGAAGACATCGGCATTGCACGTGCAAAAATCGCGTTTAACGCGGTTTTGCTGGATTTTTGCACTTCCAAAGCCGACATCTCCGAAACCGTGTGAGATACGATGTTTTTCTTGGAATTTTAGCCGTTCGGCGTGCTACTACAATCGAACTGACATTGTTCCCAATCTCTTTTCAGAGAAAACGTATTTTTCGCCCTGTAGAGGGGCGGGCATTTGGGCTCCCCGCGGCACCACTAGATGATGTCACACCGCTACTAGACTTCGGGCCGTGGATCACGACCCCGAAAGGTTTGTTCTCGGATGCGGCACTAAATTGAATTCGAATATTTTGAAAATAATTTCAGTCAACCGCCTCCCGGAACTGACCTGTCCGGCCGTCTTCCGTTGATCACCTGCCCCAACAGCTACTGCTGGAACTGCAAGAAGCTCACGGCATCGCCACCACCCACGACTCCCTCCGCCGCCGCCGTTCGTTGGAAAAGGCAGCCACGGACGCGGAAAGATTCAACGTCGTCTGGACTCCACCAAGATACGTTCCTCCGCCGAACAGCCCCCGTGAACTGATGCCGAAAAGACCCTACTCCCGTCGCCAATGTCGAGGCCCTCCAAGACCACCTCCACACACTATACCAGGCCCACTTCTTCAATGTTGCCGTGTTCTCCCATGCCGTATCTGATCTCTAACCTATTAAATTCCATACAACACTCAGTCTCGCAAAACTGGATGACCACTTGACCTTGCACACATCTGGCAACAATCATTCACCACCCTCAACTATGATATATTCACGGCGAAACCCGCACCAATACAAACCAGCAAATTCAGCAACTGCCGCAGGAATGCGTCAGAGATATTTCTTTCCGGCCGCTTCGTCACAAAGGACCCCGCCGACCAGTGTCGTGTAGCGTGACGAAGATGTCACCAAGCTACCGCTATTCCGCCAATTGGTGCTTCCGTCTGCAAGTTCCATCACCCACACTCACACTGCCGAGGATTTCAGCTGGACGTCGCACCTCAGCAAGCGCTCTGGACTAGACGAAGGTGTCGCCCTTCCGACGCTCGTTGTCGAATCTTCTACTACCCTGGCCGACATCCTGCAGTATCCACCCTACCTCATCCCGACATACTTCAATACGCTGTTTCCCCTCTTTGGGTCGGGATCTCTTAGATTTCTATTCATATATTTATGTTCCTCATCTGTTGCGTCCACTGATGAGTCCTCACCCCCCCCCCCTCCTCTTTTCCCCTAACCATGGTGTCCACGCTGATGCTGCTCTCTGTTTTAGGGGTGACTCAGTGAGGAAAACAAGGGCCAATACTTTAGCAACAGAATCAAATCCATTTTCAACAAGCTTGGGTTGTCTGAAAACATGCAGAGTTTTTTGAGTGATACAGTGCCATCCGTGGCAAGCTGCAAGTATGTGTATGGCCGACTTGGAAACAAGATTGCCATTAGACAGACTATCCTCCGTCTCTGTAAGGCATGGCAGGCTTCCACCATAAAAAAAAACAACCTGCAAGGAATAGCCACGATCCTCCTTGTGCTGTTTTCAAATTTGGGGATCACTCACATCTTAATGATACAACGTTATCACCGAGGAGAACCCCAGCCTTACTTTCGTGTGCATCCGCTCGTTGTGAAGTAGTGAGCCTCTTCAAAGCGATGACTCTATTGGGGGACTTGGGAGACCTGGCTCGTTATGTGAAACTGTGGTACCCATCATACAACTTGCACATTCTAGACCGGGCAAACATGAGAGCCCTAGCTCGCTTCTCACAAGACTTGGCCATCAGGGATTATCCATCGTTTCGGTTTTATGCCTGGGGTGATGACACTGATGTTGCCTAGGCGCTGCACGACGCATCAGTCCGGGCGGTGTGGCGGTGACATTTTTGCAATCATGCATTTCCAGCTCGGCTCGATCGGCCGTTTGAGCCCCGCCCCCGTTTGTGATAAAAAAATTTCTTGCCATCTAGACTCATTGTAAAAGTTGGTCTGCCAGTGTCTGTGCGAGTTCTTTCCCAGTTGCTGAAACCGAAGAGGCGCCCCTGTACGCATCTCCGCCTCTAGGTCATGGTGATCCAGCTGTCGGCCACACTGCAACACCATCTAGACCAACTTTCCCCTCAAATCGCCGCCGTCAACTCTGTGCCGTCGTTTACAAACCCCTGCCTTGGGTTCCACCTAGGCAAGGACATCCAAGAAGAACATATCAAAAGGTTTGCCGACAGAATTTTTAGACTCCATAGCAACCACGCAGCCACCTGTCTCTCCAAAAACTCAAGACCAAGTAAAGGTGATTCTGCTATAAACAGCATCAGAGAAGCCCTGCGTATACCCAAGGCCTGGGAAATAGACAAGGTCACATTTCTGGAAAAGCCGTCTGCCGAATTTCCGACAGCCTTCAGCATCGGTCAAGTCCACGAAATAATCTCTTATCTCCAATTTCAGAAGTTCCCAAAAGAAGACATCGCCACTGGCCTGGCGTACCTGATATCCAGAGCGTTCCTGCCGGAAATCGTCAGTCGCCCCACCGTGCCGGTCTGCGCGGCGAGCTCAAGCACCGCCGGCTCCTACTCGTCCGTGACAGGGACGCCTTAGGAGGAAGTTGAGTCCAAGCCCGACGTTGCTGCGTTACACTGAGAGCTCGACACAAAGGTACGCCAGCAACCTCACGCAGCCCCACTGAAGAGTCGACCACCACCAATGACCCCCGGCCCAGTTACACGCCGACGTCCCGACATGGCCGCGGAAATACTGCTTTAAACTCCTATCAGTGTTCCGTTTAATTAACTTAAACTACTACTTGACACTAAGATGCGGAAAGAGGTTGATGAGTTAAGAGAAATGCATCACAAACTTCTCCCTATTGTTCCTCGAGCCCGGAATGCCCTCTTGAATGCGGAGTATGATGAAGAAGAGTCCCAGCTATGCAAAGGCATCATGCAGGCTGAATCCACCTCTACCACCGTTGGCATCATGGGGCTTCAGGGTGGTGTTGTCTGTCTAAGAGGAATGTTTTTTCCAGCATATATTCAACTTTGCTAACAAAAAAAAATTGCACTCCAGCTCTCTCTCTCTCCCCCCCCCCCCCCTCTCTCTCTCTCTCTCTCTCTCTCTCTCTCTCTCTCTCTCTCTCTCTCTCTCTCTCTCTCTCTCTCTCTCTCTCAACCATCACTAAATCTCGTTACACCAATTCATCGCACTTGCCAATGTAAGAAATCCTTTTGTGTGTCTGCTTCTAAGTTGTGGAATAAATATAGTATTTATTCTTACATTACAGCCCATACTCTCAAACGGCAAACCTATGTTAAACTCATGCAGCTGTACTAAGCTATTTTTATCTGTGATATGTTTCCTGGTTCTGTACTTGTGTTTTGTTTCATATGTATAAATATGTTATGTCATAAATGTATATGAGAGAGCTGTCTCTGGTGCGCTCGCAGGGCTATGCCCTATGTTTCCGGAGACAAAAATAAACGATTTCAATTCATTCATTTCTCTCTCTCTCTCTCTCTCTCTCTCTCTCTCTCTCTCTCTCTCTCTCTCTCTCTCTCTCTCTCTCGCTTCCTCTCTAACCATCCTTCTCCGTCGCCATTCGCCAAATGTCGTTCTCAGTTCACAGCCAAGTCCAGTCCGCTCCAAGATGTTGTTAGCGGGCCGGACGGGCCTGGTAGCGCTCCCGGCTGACAGGGGGTGTCCAATGACAATGACGCGTCCGGCCAGCTGGGAGGAGTGCCTCGTCTGGACGCTAGGGTGCAGCACCCACTGGACACGGCTGAGAGGCTAGGGGGAGTATGAGAAATAGGAAGGGAAAGGCGTCGGCAACCGAAAGGTGAGGGTGGTGTGATGAGTTGGAGGTGAGAGAGGAGTGAAGAAGAAGGAATAAGTGCAAGAAAGAGCATCCAAGACCCGGAGGAATGCAGGTAGAGGGTGAGTCAGACTGACGGGGATGAGGTGCTGCCACTAGGATCTCGAGAACCTTATTTTCCTTCAAAACTCAAAGAATGCGGAGAAGATGATCGACCACGTGGAGCATCCACGCCGAAACCATGGACACTTCGTCCCAGATGATGATCCTGGAGTCCTTGAGAGCCAATTTCTGTACAATCAGTATTTGTGATTTTCTCTTTAATTCTGTGTTTTTCTCGCGTCTTAACTGGACTTAGCTACTGATCTATTACTCCGAGCGCTGCAGAGTACGCCAAAAGTGATTGTTGACTGCGGGCGACGGCTGGTCCCAGGACAAACTTCCAACGATCTGCGGTCTCTCCTAGGTTGGGTTAGGTTGGGTTAGGACAGGTTCCGACAGGATATGTCCGAATCGGGAATAGGTTGGGTTAGGTTGGGTTAGGACAGGTTCCGACAGGATATGTCCGAATCGGGAATAGGTTGGGTTAGGTTGGGTTAGGACAGGTTCCGACAGGATATGTCCGAATCGGGAATCAAAATGGCGGCGGGTCCGAATAGGGAATATATACTACTGACTCCGATGGCGTAGCCACGCAGCAGGTCACCCTGGTCCTGAGACTGCTGCAGCAGGCCGATCCGCAGCCGCTGCTGGCTGGCGGACTCCTCCAACCAGGGCCCGCGGTAACCGTGATCGGACAGAGCCTCGCGGGACGAACGCAGCGCGTCGCCGGCCTCGCACAGCGGGATGAAGGTGACGAGGGGGACGATCACGAGGGCGTAGCTGTCCGCGTCGATGCCCTTCATCACGAGCTAGGCAGGCGTAACCAGGCCAAGGTCATTAACGTCCAGTGTTGCCAGAGAAGTAGGCAAAAAGTAGCCCAAACACACACGTGTAAAGATTGTACCTACATGCGCCTGCCCACTAGCAGGCGCGGATACAAGGGGCTTTAGAAGGGCGCCGGAAATGTATGCAACCGGCGTAAACTTTTCCGCCTGTAAGTAGGCAAAAAGCAGGACATTGCCCCCCCCCCCCCTGAAGCCGCTCCTGAATCCGCTACTGCCCACTAGGCAACATGTGGTCACGGCTGTCAGCCATTTGCCTAGTAGGCAGCCGGAGTTAAGCACAATCTTTACTCCTGTGTGTTTGGGCTACGTTTTGCCTATCTTTCTGGCAACACTTATACCGTCTTACTCTGCGTCAGACGCTAGAGTCAGACACTTTGCCCCCTAATCTATATGGATAAGGACATGCACGGAAAAGGTTGAAACTTTCGCCGCCAGTTTTCCGAGAAGCGTAAACAAGTGAAAGTGAGGAAAGTTCACAAATCCGTTGCGCCTGTTGGGGCCACCAGAAACGACCTTACATCGACTGTTGAGAGAAGCTGGACGGGTGTCCGCCGCAGTCTCGGCGCTTGGCTCGATGGGTCCTACACCCAGAAAAATCGTTTCTCAGCTTGAGACTAGACCGGGGATTTTGAGAACATTGGGATCAGATGAAATGAATATTCTGGATCCCCTCCTGGTCCAATTTCAATGTTCTCAAAATCCCCGGTCTGGTCTCAAACTGAGAAATGATTTTTGGGCTGTGGCAATGAAGCGCCATGCGCGATGTCCCAGAAGGCTCGTTGACGAAACGATAAGTAACGTTTTTTGACCTCGTGAGAATTTAGCATACTTGCACAGTACGAAGTCTGCCACGATCTCACCTTTGCCAAAAACAGTGACTTATCGCTTTGTTAACGAGGATCCGGCGACATCGCGCTTTGTTAATCGGCGCGCTGGAACGTTGCGCTTCAGGACCCATCGCACCCATCGGGACCCCACTCTCAGAAAAATAAAATTGAACTGACCAGGAAAATCAAGATGACTAGAATTTGTAGTCGATTCAACCATAGATTAGTCGTTTCCACTAAAATTTCGTCGAAAAATCGACCAAATTTTAGTCATCTTGATTTTCTCAGTCAATTCAATTTTATTTTTCTGAGAGTGTCATCGGGTTCGCAAACCTAACATCTGCATACATTATTTCCACCTCCCTAACCCTTTATCAACTACACTCTGGGTGTATTGGTTCTTGACTTTAGAGCGCGCTAGACAAAACTAGACGCTATGAACAAACCACAGAGCCGACATTGACGCCCATCGTCAGGACCACCTCAAAGTTTAGACAAGGCCATTTCTGCCGTTTTCGTAATACCATGTACACATCCGCTGTAGTACATTTGTAATATCTTGCAGTACTTGTGTAATACCAGCCTCCAGCAATACCGAAATACATGTCAGTGTCATTTTAGCCCTGTAATACTCCAGTAATACCTCTAATATTTGTGTAAGACATGGAATAATTCGGTAACAGTACCACATCGAAATATCGAAAACAGGAGAGGGAAAATGGGCAATCACACCAAAAATATATAGGCGCCCCGCACAGACACATGTTAAACGAATAGGCATGGGTGCGAAAAGAGACACCAGTACAACTCCGCGCGTCTGCAGCACGGTGGAGCCCGCTCCTCAGACAAGGCCGAGACCCGATTCAACAGAAAACCACATAGATGATGATACACGAGACAGCTAAGGGAAGGCCTGTTCAATATGGTGGAGGACAGATGGTCCACGTTACTGACACCACACAGCAGGGTGAGACAGGGGCAAGTAAAGTGCAGAGGGAAGACCGTAACACCGCGCAAGCAAAACCTTTAAAACGCACCCGCGCGGCGCGGGTTGCACCGTCCGGGCACCACATCACCGCCCACGCGCTCCAGAAGGCGGCCTCAGGAGACAACGGACAACACAGAGACTACGAACAAGAACATTCCTCCATGAAGCGACGACCGAAAGCGGCTCGAGATCTGCAGAGCACGCATGACTCGCACGACCTCCAAAACCACACGGCAGAAGTTCACGGGCAGTGTTGACTGGGGTCTTACTTGGCCTCTGGGTTTGAGGAATCCTCGGTGATTGCCATCGTATCGTACTGCTCCCTCAGGCTGTACCTGCCGTCGCATCCCAAAACGAATTTCATAGTATGTGCTTGAGGGTCTCCTCCACCTACACAGACCTTTATTTCCGTCAGAGCGTGTACCACAAATGTTCCATTTATTTTCGGAGCGTGCACATTCATTACCCCTTAGGTTTCTGTAGCTGGTCATAAACTCCTCTTCCCCGCCCCCCCCCCAAAAAAAAAGGATAATAATAAATAATCCGGCCATGTTTTGCCATTTTGGGGGCCATTCAGAAAGCAAGGGGGGGGGGGGGGGGGGGGGGTGACTAGGCAATTTCTCGACGGCCCCATGCGCCACCCTAATTTTTTTTTCTCTGATCTTGGTCTTCATGACGTCAGGAACGAGGCCAACTTGTCCCGGTGTCGCTATCTGCCCCTAAGAAACGTGCGGCGCAGTATGAAAAATTTGTCAGGTTTGCTCTCAAACCTGCAAATGCTTAAAACGACGTTTTCGCGGAAACATCGCTCCGGAGCCCCGTTTTCATGCACGATCGATCCGTTATCGTTAGCGACACTCCAGAGAGTCAGAAGGTTAGGTTAGGATCACCGGAACGTCAGGTCTACTACACGACATAACAAATACAGTCGAACGCCGCTATTTGTCCACTCCACCGGGAGGAGATGCAGACAAATAGTGGACAGCGCTGACCTGCCGGGACCCGGCCCGGACCCAGCGCCGCTGGCCCCCTGGCGGGAGGATTTTAGAGGCTTAATCCGCCCGGGCAGGAAGAAATTTTAACGACCAATTTGCATAACAATTTTGGCAATCTTTTGAGCTCAATGCGTAGAGCACTAAAAAACAAGCCAAATAAAAAAAAAACGTGTCTCGAAATTCAAATTTGAACACCTTCCTTTGATAAAACAAGGTTCGTTATATCTCAGATCAAAATTTGAATTTCGAGATGCCGTTTTTTTTTTGTTTGGCTTGAATTTTAGTCCTACGCGTTGAGTTGAACAGATAGTTAAAATTCTGAGCGCAAATTGGTCGTTAAAATTTCCTGCCGCCCGAGCGGATTAAGCCTCTTCAATCCTCCTCCCCGGGCCAGTCCCGTGGGCCAGCGGCGCAGAGTCCCGGCTTGGTCCGGGCAGCCCAGCCCCACTGTCAAGTTTGAAGCAGGTGACGCCACAGGTGCAGCCGGAGGGAGCAGTACGATGCCAATCACCCAAGATGCCACAAAACTATAGGCCCCTTGTGAACCGGGTAAACGCTGTCCGATTTCTCCAGCAACTGATTTGGGACAATCAGACGAACCTCCACTGACACTACTTTCACCCAACGACGTGTCCGGTCAACAGAGGCGGATCTCTGAGCTACTCCCGAAGAAAGGCGGATCTGCGAAAGGACCTCCTCGCCCCTCACACCAGTGATCGGATACTGAGAGGGGAGCTCAGAAATCCGCCTTTGTTGATCGGATACGTCGTTGTGCGAAAGTATGAGTGAAGGTTCGCCTGATGGTCCCAAATCAGTTGCCAGTGAAATCGGATAACATTTACCCTGAATTTTTTGTAATTCTTCAACGTGGCAAGACGTGTAAAATTTTTCTAAAGCGTCTCAAGAATTTGGAATAAAACGACGACCTTAACACGGTTCAATATCGACCGAGACAAGCTGGCCCGTCCCTGGGGTTCGGCAGGGGGACCTGGCCAGCTTGGCCTGCCAGCGGCGTTTGCGGGGGCCTTCAGCCTCCCGCCTCAAGTCTCCCTAGAGGTGCCCGACAGCAGATGTATTCGTTACGATTAAAATCGTTAACCTGAGCCCGTCCCGTGTTACTGTGCGCGCCGCATTCATAAGGCCTCTGCGGTGGCGACCAACCCTAACCTCAGAAACCAAAAACAAATATTTTCATTAATGAAAAATGCGATACAAATCGAAAATTGTTGCCACAGCTCGTGATTCTACGTTAAAAAAGGAGTTGATCCTCAAAATTTAAAGGATCCGCGCTTGCTCCTGCCGTTCCTAAGGAAACGTGTCGGGAAGGGCTAAAAGGAATCAACACCTCCTACTGAACCCCGCCACTAATTTAGTACGACAAACTACACTCACGACCACCCGCTGCTTATCTTTGCATTGAGCAGTGTCTAAGAGTTGCCAGACATATGAACTTGCGGGGTGAGCAGACATAAGGCTGAGCAGCCACGGCAGCCCGGAGGCTGGTCGCTGTGGCCGTGCTCTACGCTGCGCTGCGGTGCGCACAGTAACACGGGGCGGTCTCAAGGTTAATGATTTTAATCGTAACAAATACGTCTCTACTCCTGTCGGGCACTGTTACAGAGACATGAGGCGGGGAGCCGAAGGCCCCCAGCAAACGCCGCCGACCGGCCAACGTGACCACGTCCCCCTGTCGAACCGAGGTGCCGGTGGGCCGCAGCAGCGCTCACTGAGAAAAATCTTTGGCTCCTGGACCAAAGGGTAGTTTAGTGCGTTCCACTTCCACCCTACATCTAAAACGTTTAGTCCGTAGGTCTAAACTCTATGGTGCTGTGCCTCAGGAGGCTAGACACGGAAGCAAAACTATTGACACAGGCGCTAATCGTCTAGTGCGTTCCCAGACTTTCGGCCTGGGGACTAAACGTCCTGTGCCCAGAACCAAAAAAATTTCTCAGTGCAGCTTGTTACGCCCCTGAACGAGTATTTCACTAGGCGAACGTCTAAAAGAACATCTTTGAGCGAAATCACAGGGTTTCGGGACCATACCTATCATGCATTGCGAGTGGTCGGGTGCGCGGTACTCACCAAAGGACGAATCACGCTGAGGCGAGGGACGCCGATGAAGAACGAAGCTCTAGTAGTGCTCCCCTTCCGGCCTGCCTTGACTACCATGCCCAGTCGTGGTACTACGTAGGTTCGCACTCTGCACAGACCATGTGTGCACACAATTCGATGCCTCACTCGGAGCTCCGCCGCGTGTACAACGACGCACTGTCCGCTGCATGTGACGCCCACAAATAACACTCCTGCACCATGATCACCACGTAGGCTAGCACTGCACACACACACACACACACACACACACACACACACACACGCACACAAGCACACACACACGCACACACGCACACACACACACACACACACACACACACACACACACACACACACACACACACAGAGCGCGCACTGAACAGGCCCACAGGCCGCGGCCGTGTGTTCTCCACGGAGCGCTGGAAGGGAACTGAGGTGCGGCGCAGCGCAGCGACGCAGCCAGCACCCCGGCTGCGCTCTCACGCTTCGCGGAGGGCCGCGTCGGCGTCTGGTTGCCCCCCCTTCCCCCCCCTCCCCCCCCCCCTCCTCGCCCGGTGCATGGCAGCAGAAAGTGCGAACGAGGTGCCGCGCAGCTCAGGCCTGGCCTGGCCTGAGCGCAATACGACACTCTGGCCACGCTGAATCCGCTGCATCAGCAGCAGCACGGCCTGGGAGACGAGTGCGACGGACGTCTGTCTGTGACACGGCTGCTCAGTGGAGGCAGCGCGCAGTCCCCGTCACCCTCACTGGAAAAAAAATAAAATATAGAGGGACAGTACTGCCAACTCTCCACAAACGAAGCACAATTTTAAAGCGCGCACTCTCTACGAAAGGTAGGCAATTCGCGTTACAATCCACCTGAAAGTAGGCAAAAAGCGGTACATCGCCCCCCCCCCCCTCCTAGAGCCACCCCTGGATCCGCGCGCCTGACTACTTATGATGGAAGCACGGAACAAAGTGCGGTCCGTTTTCGCGCCATCTCTAAGCGCAGAGGCGCAACCAGGGTCGGTTGGGGGGGGGGGGGGGGGAGTGAAACCAGAAAATCGAAACGCTGATCAAAATTTCAATCTTTCTGCAAATTGGGCATCCTATTAACACGTGCCCCGATCCTCTTCATGCTCAAATGGACTCACTCTCGTTCGCGCACGCAGACGGCAGACGCACGTTCAGATGGGCAGGTTTAAGTGCGCAAATATCCACATTGGATTTGGGTATATCGGCGCCCGAAGAGAGCCTGAAAGGTAGGAAGCAAAAAGTGGTACTTCGCCGCACAAGTGTGAAGTTGTCCAGAAAAAAGGTTCTGGCCAGAACTCAGCTTTTCCCGGATCACGTATGCTTCACTCTACAACGTTGTAAATCGACAAAACAAGGTACGTACAGCCAAAAATAAGCGTCCAAATGGTATTTCGGCAAGCAATAGGTGTACATAACGCTTAGGAACCAACTAAAGGCATCCAAGAACCTTTTTTCAGATCGTATAGCAGTATTCTCGTCTCGGGTGTTTTGCCTCTGTATTGCGCCGTATTGCGGCCGCATTTGAGCACCGCAAAATCTCGTGAGGTTTGAAAGGGGTCAAAACCGTTACGCCTCGACCCGATTTCACTGAGAACCTGTTCTCGGTGCACTCCAGCGGCCTGCAGGTGGCTTACAAAGTGCCTTTTCGGACGAGATAGCCGTAACCGGCGAGTTTTTTTTGCCGTGTATTGCGCCATTTATAATCCAAAATTGAGCAGAGCAAAATCGTTTGAGCGTTCAAAGGGGTCAAAACGATTGGCCTTGACCCGATATTACCGAGAGCCGATTTTTCGGTACACTGCAGCGGCCTCCAGGGGCTTCCAAAGCGCCTCTCCGGACAAGATTGACGCTGCTCTGCTGACGGGTATTTTGCCTGTGTATTGCGCCAAATATTAGTCAAGTTTGAGCCCCGCGAAATCGTTTGAGGCTTAAAGGGGTTCAACACAGTTGACCTCGACCCGATTTCACCGAGAACCGATTTTGCGGTGCACTCCAGCGGTCCAGCGGCCTCCAGGCGGTTCACAAAATGCCCTTCCGGACAAGATTGACGCTGCTGCGAACTTTTCTACATGACCCATGCCGCCGAGGCGGACCGCGCCCCAGAGAGAGAGAGAGAGAGAGAGGAGGGGGGGGGCAGAGAGAGAGAGAGAGAGAGAGAGAGAGAGAGAGAGAGAGAGAGAGAGAGAGAGAGAGAGAGAGAGAGAGAGAGGCAGGCAGACTGCTAGACATACTGACGGACAGGCAGAGGCACCCGTGCCGACGGATTGAAATTGAATTTGTTAGGGGTTCTTCGCGATTTTCTTCCAACGAGAACTGCGAATTCTGGCGCGGATCCAGGGGCGGCTCACACGGGGGCGATGTACCGCATACTGCCTACTTTCAGGTGGATTGTTACGCGAATTGCCTACTTTTCGGGCGCCCTCCGGGGGGGGGGGGACCATCAGCCCCGAGAAGAACCTAGGACCATACCCTCTTCTGCATTTGACAATTTTGCCTTTTGCCCCTTGCCGCCCTCCCTATTTTCGCTGCCCTATTTGGGTATGCAAATGATCGCCTCTATGCATCCCGTGCATCGGCATAGGGTACCTCCCGCTTTCTGTATCGGAGACCGCACCAAACTCCATTTGAAATGTTGCGAACGTAAGTAAGGCCGAGAAGGAAGACGGAGCTAGTGCGATGCGGGCTTGCCTACCTTTTCCTTGCCACGGGGCCAAGCGCGGATCCAGGGGGGGGAGGGGGGGGCAAAGGGTCAATTGCCCCCCGGAAATGTAGGCAACCGGCATAACTTTTCCGCCTGTAAATGGCAAAAAGCGTGACTTTGCCCCCCCCCCTAAAGTCGCTCCTGGATCCGCCACTGCACGGGGCAGGGGCAAATGGAACACCTGGTACAAGCCTTTTCGGCCCAAACAACATTTCGACGTCAAAACGAATGGAATCTGTGTAAGACTTCCCTCCTTTCATTTACAATTTATACGGACGTAGTTTTCCGCGCCTACGAATCTGCCAACAGACGTTCAGTACACCATGGGACTTACTCCGAGCTTACAGTCACTGAATCTTACGTCTGTATACGTTAAGAAGTGTGATTCTAACAATGACTTCTTTCAGTTCCAGAAACGCATGGCGCGTGACATTTTTTCGATGTTTTCAGAAATGGCTGTAGACTAAAAATTTAAAAAAAGGCCAGTCAGAATCCAAATTTTCAAACAGTCGCTAATTGCTGTAAGAGAGTACTGTTTTCGAGGAAAAGTGTGCATTTGAAAGATGCGGGCCGTGTCGGGAGGGTTCGCACCTACGTCGCAGGTGGGTGGGCATGCCTATCGCGAGCTCATCGCGAGCGAGGCGGCAGGCCCGCTTCGTGGACCCGAGCTCGAAGGCGCTCGCTGTTCTAACAGTTCAAGGCCGTGGGGCCTGGAGCCCGCATTTGGGAAGGGGGGGGGGGGTGCTGCCTCGCGGTGGGCAGCCAGCTGGCCACGACCCCCTGACTGCACTGCGGCTGAAGGCGCTCGTCTGCACGCGCGCTTCCGGAGGCTGGGGTTCGTTCTGGTACCGATATCAGCGGGATACGAAAACCATCGGAGGGATAAAATTTCGCACTTAAATCAGCTCGCTTCCACCCCATCCAAAATTTACTGTTTACGACGGCGGACATAGTCAGGCTCGGCATACAGCGGAGAAACTCGAGCGGTGAGCGGGCCGTCGTCTTCCTCGTAGGCAGCTTCCGGCCTGGCAGCAGCCCCCCCCCCCCCCCCCTCCCACTCGGCCTGGCAGCGCCCCCCCCCCCACTCGGCCTGGCAGCGCCCCCCCCCCCTCCCACTCGGCCTGGCCGCGCACGATTTTGCGGTGCTTAAATTTTGACAATATTTTGCGCAATACACAGGCAAATAAGCTGGCCTGTCCCTCCGTCAAACCTCGATGCCAGTACCGCTGCGCTCCACCGGCACCTCGGTTCGACAGGGGGACTTGGCTGGCCAGCTTGGCCTCCCAGCGGCGTTAGCGGAGGCCTTCGGCCCCCGCCTCAAGTCTTCCTAGAAGTGCCCGATAGCAGATGTATTTGTCGGGATTGAAATCGTTAAGCTGAGCCCGTCCCTGTGCGCGCCGCGATGGTAATGGTGAGCGCGCGGCGGGTAACCCCACCCTCAAAAAACAAAAACAGACATATTTTCACTACTAAAAAATGCGAAACAAATCGAAAATTGTTGCCACCGTTCGTGATTCAAAGGTTAAAAAAGGAGTTAATCTTCGAAATTTGAAGTTTTTCTGTGAACGCTAAGTCGGCGTACACACGTCATAACGCACGAACATCCGTCATAAGACTACAAGCCCCGCTCCTGACCGCCGTTTCTAAAGAAATGCGTCGGGACGGGCTAAAAAACCGCCAGCAGCGTCAATCTCCGGAAAGGCACATTGTGGACCGCCTGGAGGCCGCTGGAGTGCACCGCAAAATCGGTTCTCGGTGAAATCGGGTCGAGGCCAACTGTGTCGACCCCGTTTAAGCCTCCAACGATTTTGCGGTGCTCAAATGCGGCCGCAATACGGCGCAATACAGTCAAAACACCCGAGCCGAGTATACTGCTAGACGATCTGAAAAAGGTTCGTGGTGGCCTTTAGTTGGTTCCTGAGCGTTATTTACACTTATTTTGTGCCGAAATACCAAGCTTATTTTTGGCTACGTACTTTGTTTTGTCTATCCATAACGTTTTGGAGTGAAACAGTCGACCCGGGAAAAACTGAGTTCTGGCCAGAACCTTTTTTCTGGCGTCTTCGCCCTTCCCTTATAGGCCCCTCCCACCCCTCCATCTCATGTGACCGCAAAGTGTTCAGGGTATTTTGGGAGAAAACATCACTTTATCATTGTTACCCTTGTTTGATTCAAATGCATGGTAACAATTGAACCTTCTTCCATTCTGCACATACGGTTGCACATACCCCTTCACATACGGTTTCAGCAATGATCGCCAGCAATCGCCAAAAAAACTTATGTCTGGGAGAAGCGTGGACTACAGCTACCAACCGTTCACGACGTAAACGCCGCAGAGTGTGGGAGAAGGGGGATGCAAACAAGGTAGCGTTGGTCTGTGCCTGCGGCTGAGGAACCTCTGCTATACATGTTGCCCACCACACCGGGCAGTTCCCTCCGTCGTCTCCTATTGGGACGGCGATATGTAGGTCCGAAGTCCGAGTCAGGAGGGTGTTGGCCAAAAATAGGTCATCTGAGAGACCATATTTTCTGAATGAGGACCTCAAGAAACTCATTTCTAGATAGGCGTTTTTTGCTTTTGTTTTGCGGTGAAGTCCCCAGGTTTGGGTGCAACAGAAAAGGGTCTCTCAGGGGTATATATCCAAATGCGTCCTGAGATGCCCCGAGTCCAAAAATATGGTCTTCAGAATTATCTTTTAGCGCCCGAGCATCGACTGCATCGACTATCCTACTTTTTTGAGCCCAGCGTAGCGAGGTGCTCTCTGCATCGACTATTCCGCTTTTAATTCTCCTCACTCAGAGCAAGTGTCGTTGCTATAGATAACTGTCGGTCATTTGAGTTCCTTCATTTACCGCTAGATGGGGCCACAGAAATGGGCATGCGGTTCTACCAACTTTCAAAATTTATATTCATTTAAAACATATTAACTCGGGCGGAATGTTTTTCTCATAGTTTTGTCATCCAACACATGGAATAATAATCGCAATCCGATCGTAGAAACGTGACAATAAGAATTCATAGCAGTGACAAAATTATAGGAAACATGCAAGCCTTAATTTTGTCAAGAGCGACAAAAGGGGCCTGCGCTCAAGAAAATTCCTCAATCCGACAACTCAAAGGGTGTTTCTAGGACCTTTTCTAGACAAAATTTCCACCCCTCGGCACTCAAATAATAACCCACGTCGAAGGGGTTGATATTGAAAAATGGCACTTTGGGACCTTCAAGAACACACGTGGGGGCAACTTCATGCCAAATTTGACGTTAATTCCTAGCTTGAAAAACGTAATCTCAGCGATAGACGAAAAAAGGGCGGCGCTAATTTTGTTGACGGGTGTAGAAAAAAACAAAACAAAAACTAATCAACCAAAAAGAAAAACAAGTTAACTAGGTACGGTTAACTCCGCTAGATCGGGTCCAAGAAGCGTTCCAGTCTTGGACCGCCGGGCGGGCCGGGGTGGGTCAGAGACTCAGCCGGGGAGAAGGGCGCCACCACCCACACTCGTGTAAATCCTATCAGAAAAGTCTGACAGATTTCCTGAAAACCTGATAGTTTTTCTGAGAACCTCATAGCTATTCTGAAAACCTGATAGTTTTTCTGATAGTCTGATAGTCTGATATATTTCTTAGTCTGATAGCTAAGCTTGATAGCTTTTGTCTGAAAGTCTGACAGCTACGCCAGAAAACCTGATAGCCTTCGTAGTCTGATAGTTGTGCCTGAAAACTACGGCTGATAGAAAAATAGTCTGATATCAGTCTGATAGCATAAATTCGTCCTTTTTTTCACAGGTCCTTGAATATCGAGGGGGTTTTCACTTGCGTAATACCCAGTACACCTGATCACGGTATTACGCGTAATGTAATACCGAAAAATAACAAAATATGCTCTAAAATGGTAAAATATAGGTGCAATGCGTATTTAATACTAGTGTAATACCGGCGTAATACCGCGTAATACACGTATTATGTAATACCCTGTACACGAAAATCCCGAGTGAAAACCACCTCGAGAAATATATCAGACTATCAGATATTCCTATCAGACTATCAGGGAGACTATCAGACTTTCAGAAAAACTATCAGGTTTTCAAAATAGCTATCAGGTTTTCAGAAAAACTATCAGGTTTTCAGGAAAACTGTCAGACTTTTCTGATAGGATTTACACGAGTGAAATTTTAACCGATGGTATTGTTTAAGAACGCCCATTAATTTGGCTTGGCTTCTTATCTCAGATTGAAGGGTACACTTTCCTCTTTCCATGGAGCCTTTTCCCATCTTTGTAAACCGTTTTCCCAGCCCAGGAATGGGATTAGAACTGAGCGCGGAGTTCCTGGCCGACTGGCCGGCCGCCGCCTATGCTGTAGGCCAGTCGCTTACGGGGCTCAGCGGCCCAGCGGCCACGCCGCACGCCGCCCGGCCCGAACGGCAGTCGACTCGCTACACTCAGATCGATTTAACTCGAGAACTAATGCAATGAGTGCAAATCTGAAGGCACCATCGGAAAGACAATGAAATAGTACATCGCCTTATATACTTAAAACTTTACATCATGTTTGGACTATTTTGCGGAAATCTTGAATTTGTTATATAAAAACACATTTTTGGCTGTGTACCTCGCAATTTTTCAGATAGAAGGTTGATATTTTCATGGTTTACTATGTGAGCGATGCCGATTACGGCACCGTTTGAACGGTGACGATATCTCTTCTAGTTCCCGAGATCTGATTTGCCCCTGAGACATATGCAACCCCTATTTTCGGCATGAAGACCTAAAAATTTCGCCTGGCTTCTTATCTGGTTGAGAAGAGCGTGTTTCAGACTATAGGATTCCGTCAAAAAATCGTTCCTGTTCTTCAGTGCACATTTAGGCCGGTTTTGTGCCACTGCCACTAGCGGCCAGATTCAAGAAAACGGTGTCCGGCTGCAGTCTTTGCATTGTGTTGACAGACAGACGCGAGACGGACGGACGGGGCCCCCGCCGCCTCCCCCCGCCCCGCAGGTGGAGTGAGGGTGCGGTGCGGGGGACGCCGTGGCCGTGGCCAGCCGCTCCTAGCCCTCCGGCCCGGAGTCCTCGCAAAACCGAGTCTGCAAGGACTCAGGGTTTTAAACGCCATGTACACACCGTTGGCTCTAGAGGTATCCCCTTTGGCAGAGGGGCAGTTAAAACGTGTATCTACAACGTGATAGAGCGATTTTTCTAATTTTTTCGCTGAAATCCTAACTTTTACTTACGTAACGTTTACGTGATTGCGTTTAACGATAGAAGGTAGTTAGACACAGATTCTAACCGATTTATTTTCATCGGTATAGAGATACATGTGTGAAGGACTCGGGGCCAAAGTTTCATGAAAATCCGTCAACTGGCGGCTGAAATATGATAAATATAGTGAGCGTCTGCACAGCGCTTCGGCAGCGCCGCGCGCAGCGGCCGGAGCGGCCAGCGCTACGTTCTCCTTAAGCCTGGTGGGGGAGTGGAGGCTCGATATGCAGGGTTGTCTTCAAACAAGCCTAGCGGCCTTCGTTTCAAAAGTTTCGCAAAAATCTTTTCATACCGTGCTGTGCAAGATTCATCTGGTGAACGGTTTCAACTTGGTTTTCGGATATTTTGAGTAACAGAGCCACAGTAGAGAGAAGAAGTTAGGGTAGGGCTTGTCCCGAGGTGTCTCACAAACCCACGAGTGAGACAGAAGATGCGTTCCCCCCACTCCCGTACTGCGCTTACGGAGCGGCCGGCCGGCTGGCCGCTCCTTCTCTCTCCAACTGCAGTGCGGGTCGCGTCTGTCTCGCTCGTGGGTTTGTGAGGCACATCGGCCGGGGCTGGCCCGAGCCTCCACTCCCCCACCCTAGTCTACCTCCATGCTTCCACTAGGGTGCGCTTTATGCCCCTCGCCTGCGGCGGTGGCGCTCCAGCCTGCCTACCGAGACTAGTCCCCCTCCGCGTTCGTTTTCTGGTAGGACTCCAGATGAGACGAGAGACGGAGGGAGGGGGAGTGGAGCCGGGGGACTCTGCCGGCCGGCAGGCAGTGAGTCAGTTGTTGGCGCGGCGTGGCGATAGCAGCGAGGCGGACCTGCGGGGCCGGGGGGGGGGGGGGGGGGGGGGCTGGGGGCGGGGGCCGGGGCCTGCCGCCTCACTCCGCAGTGCGGCCGGCAGCAGGCGACGGGACGGACCGTGGCCGTGGACTTGTGTGCGAGTCGTGTCTGCGTGCCAAACACAAGCGGAGAGAGCTGCCGGCCAGCATCAGGTTAGTGAGCACCAGACGCTGTGCGGCGGGACAGCAGGCCGGTGAACGTGCAGTCAGAACCAACACCAGCTTACTTGTCTGGGTGCCGTAGTCAGTGCCGGTACTGCTGTTGACGTTACCAGAAACACCGAGAAGGAGAATCGGAGTAACAAGCGCTGACCTCCACAGCGCATGCACAGCTCATTTAGTACATGTTAAACACAGCTCATTTAGTACATTTTAAATGGAGCCTGCGCAGTGGTGATTTCGATGGGCCAGCGTTTGTTATTCTTTTCATTGTCTTGCCGGGTGCGGTGATGTCAGCAGACACATCATATCTGACTATTGTGGGAACACTGCTGGCACCGGGGAATAACCGATGACGGGAGACTCTCGGGCTGTATGTGAAATAGGGTAGTCCGGAGAAGTGATCAGCCGGAAGTGCGATGGTACGAATCAAAAAGAGCGGGAAACGGAACCAGGCGGTATGAGAAATCGCGAAGTCGCTTATTTATATCTATCTGAAAACATTCGAGGCACTTGTCCCACGGCGGTTCAGGTTCCGTTTCCGCTGGTTTTGATTCGTACCTTCTCACTCCCGGCTCATCACTTACCCGGACTACCCTATTGCGGGAGGGAGGACAATCATCACAGCCACAGCCCGTACTTTGGCGAAAAGACATGCTATCTCTGCTGCCCTCTCACTTTTACATTTTAGCGGGAAATAAAAACATTCACGCAATTTCTTCTGATTAGCATTAAAATGCAGACTATTAATGTAGGAACGCATACTAGTACCTGCAAAATTCTTAACAATTGTTGTTTGTACCGCATAATGCCACAGCCGGTACAACCTCCTGTTGCAGTTCACTTTCTGGTGAGAGGAAAGAGAACCAAACAAGTACTTGACACAATAAGGGCAAGGTAGCAGACAAATTTTGCTAACGTGTGAACTCTGGCCCTAATGCCAGAGCCACTTTGGCCCAAACGGGCCGTTTCAGGTCATTGGTATACTTCGGTGATGCTGTCCTACAACACAGCGCGCCATTCTATAAATTCAATACTACCCCCTTTTTAGAGCAAATAAATTTTGGTCTTTTTTTGGCCTGCAATTTGCACTAAACCACCCGTGCGCAGGGCTCTCCGCGCCCAGCCTCCCGCTCCTGCCCTGCCCTTCCAAGCCCTCATTCAGTGTTCTCAGGAAGGGGAAGGACACAAATGGCGCAGTTTTGTTTCGCGGTTGTATATGCAAAAAAGTTTCAAAGTGATTTTCAAAACAATTTCGTGTCGTTAAACTGTTGCTTGCAGTTCCAAAATAGATTTTGGTGGTTTTAATTTTAAATATGTTTCCTTAAATCGCAAATAAACACAAATGTTTATGCAAAAGCCGCTGCTACATTGGCTAGCGTTTCAAATTTGGGCCTGTCACGCAGCAGTCACTTTAGTGGCTGGTTTTGTTTACACATTCGGAATCCCGGTTTCACGAATATGCAATACAAGAGGAGTACGCCAGACCACGTCGGGCCGTAACAAACTTTGGCTTGTCGCAAACCACTGTTCCGTGTCAGGCGCACCCCTACCTTGGCCTGCCGGCGGCAGTCGTTGGGCTCTGTAAGACCCTGCGGGGCAAACAAGTCACCTATCCCCTCTTGGTACTGGACTGGACACACTATAAGTTTGGGGAGCTCCGCCCATGTCGAAAACCAACTTGTAAACCTCTGGATCTTAAAATTCTAGAATAAGTGGTATTCTTCCTCATGATCATACGAAAGAACCTTTTTCATCTCCGCGCTGTGCGTAAAACCGTAAGCGAGATATCGTGAAGCGCACAGACAGACAGAAACTTTCTTTCTTCCCCACCCGAGTAAGGGCTTCGCTGCCGCTCAGCAAAAAAAAAATATAATTAAAAAAAATTGTTAGGTGCGCGCTTTCTCGCGAAGTCACTGTGGTTGCGTAGTTTCTCAGAAGCTCGTTACGCACTGCGTCCTTGTTTTCTCAACCAGGTCTCAGAAGATGCACAACTTTCGGTGCAATTTAAAAAAAAAAAAAAAAAATTGACAGACTTTCGAAGAATGACTCTTCTTTAAAATTAAAATGCGCATATTTGTGTTTGTCACATTTTGGGAGATTCTTTATTGTTATCCCCACTCTAATTACATCACTTGTCAATCTCGAGTTTTCCCCAACACCACCACTACAGTTATAAATTTGGGGGCTGGTTCAGGGCATGCAGTGAGTACAATGTGCACCACTTACGCATACACAGAATCGTTAATGTACCTATGCATAAATTTCTACACACGAGTTAGGCCTAACATGTGTGTGAAATTGCAGTGGCGATCTACTGAGATGTATGTTTTTACCGATTTCGGCAAGTCGTGGTCCAAACGCCTTTTTCCCAACAACGCTTTTAACACATGTGTTCCACTTTGACTCGTTGTTGCCACTAATATGTTCCGCTGGAATTGTCTGCTATTTCTAGAGCTTCCGGCGGACGGACCAGCAGACGAGCAGCAGACGAGCAGCAGACGGACAGCAGACGGGCAGCAGACGGGCAGCAGACGGGCAGCAGACGGGCAGCAGACGAGCAGCAGACGGGCAGCAGACGGGCAGCGGACGAGCAGCAGACGGGCAGCAGACGGGCAGCGGACGAGCAGCAGACGGGTAGCAGACGGGTAGCAGACGGCCCGCCATGGAGCTGGAGTGCCCGGTTTGCCTGGAGTCGCTGGACGTGGCGCTGCGGCGGCCCAAGGGGACCCCTGCGGACACACGATCTGCCTGCAGTGCCTGCGGGGGCTGCAGCAGCGCCGCTGCCCCGTCTGCAGAGAGGTGAGCGCCACAGCAGGGCAGGGCACGGAAAAGCACGGTAAACTCCATAGCCTACTAACCTTCTCTGTTCCTCCGAATTCTTTCGAATTTCGCGGGTATAAGTGAGGACAACCTAATGTCATTCGGTATCGTTTTGGAGACTTCATTCCAAAGTATCATATGGAATACAAAAAGTCATCCTAATGACATTACCCTGCTCGTTAAGCGTGGTCCAAGTCGATCTCACTAAATTTGACGAACGTCTACGGAGTCTACATTTTCCCCCCACTGTGGTCATTGGGGATGGGGAATCCGCAACCCCAATCTTTTACCTGACCTACGTTAGCCAAGCAATGACGGACTCTGAATAAAGCTATAGAATACTGTGGCATACATAACTGCTAAATAAAGCATGTTGAATTATTTCAATCTGGAGAGTACGAAAATAGGAGGTAAACTCCGAATCGCGTGTGGCTCTCTACGTTTGCAAAAAATAATTAAAACATCGCCGTAAAAATTGGCTTAGAGGACCTGTAACATTTGTAGCATTGGTTCATCGCATGGTTGGTCCAGACAAAGTTGAAGAGATTCAATATCGCCTCTTCGTCCGAATTAGTGGATGTTTGAGTGTGGTTGCTCGGAAACGGCTCAAAATACGTTTTCTCGACGTCTCATGCAAGAAGACAACTTAAATTTTTCAAAAGTATAGTGAAGTCAAAAGTGGCCCCTAATCTGAGAATCTACCTTAGGTAACCCATTCTCAAAAAACGTCGTTTTAAAACGACTTCTAGAGTGAGTACTCTTGTTCTGTCAATAATTTGTGGGTCATTTTTCATCAACAAACTAGTGGGTGCAAACGTCTAGGTACGAAGATAATTGATGTTCCGCGCCGGCGAGTTAGGCAGCCCACAGCGCATGCCCGTGCAGTGGGCTGCCTACCCCACCGGCGCGGCTGCCGCCGAAGCGCGCCGTACGCTCAGCAGACGACACCGTAGCAGGGGCGTCGTCTGCTGCCAGCGAAGGCAGCGCCAGCGGACAACACGGTGCCGTCTGCCAGGCAGAGGCGGCCGAGAGGGGGAGGGGAGGGGCCGGGCCGGCGCGTGCACATGATCCAAACCGCTGTGCCACTACTATTGTAACGAGGGAATGGCGGACATGTTCGAAATGACGATAGTTCCCTGCCAAGGGCGATTCACTCGGAAAATCGGTGTGCAGGGTAATTTTAACTACTACATGTATTACAGGTACTACAGCTACTACAGAAGTACTACAATGTACTACGGGTGTTCTAAGTACTGCAGAAGTACTGCAGTAGTACTACAGGTATTACACAAGTATAAGAGGTACTACACAGGTACTAGAAATGTGCCGGGTGTTCAGGCAAGCAAAGTGCAGTTGAGAGGGTTTTCCTAACAGTGCCTCCCAGAGTCCACTACAAGTACCGCGTTCTTTCATCCGTAAGGTGGAATACATCCGTAGTACCTGTAGTAGCCATGTAGTAACTGTAGTACCTGTAGTAGCCCTATAGTACCTGTAGTAGCCCTGAAGTACCTGTAGTTGCCCTGTAGTACCTGTAGTTGCCCTGTTGTACCTGTAATACATCTGCAGTGCCGGAGTAATACTTGACTCTTGTAGTACCTGCAGTACCTGTTTTTTAGAACCTGTGCGGGCTGGCCTACCCACGACACGCGTGCATAAGACAAGTCCAGGTTGACCACCGCACACCCGCTATTTGTTCTCAGACTTGTCAAATGTGGTTTGCGCTCGCGACAAGATCGTATAGATTTGCCTATTAGATGATTCCACAGTGCAGGTGAACTGTCCCCTACCCCCCTCCCTTCCCCAATACATCCCGTACATCGTTCTAGGGGGGTGGGTCTAGCGATGGGTCCTAAGGAGTACGTCCATTCTCCCGCGCGCATCTCAACAACGTTCCATCTCAGCGTGTCAGCAAAGTTCAATGTCTCATTCGCCCTCCTTGCCCCTCACCTGCTAGCGGTTCGCGAGGGGCGAGGAGGGCGCATGAGACATCGAAATTTGTTGACTTGCCCTCTGAGATCGAACGTTGTTGAGATGCGCGCGGGAGAATGGACGTTGTCCTTAGGACCCATCGCTATGGTCTCCTGTGTGTGCTATTTAAGAGTTCTACTGGTACTACAAAAGTACTACACCTGTACTGCAGATGTATTACAGGTACTACAAATAAGGTTTTACAGGTACTGCAGGACTACTACAAGTACTACAGGGGTACTACAAACATTTGTACACGTGTTAATCGCCCTCCCTGCCCCCTTCCCTCCAGCTCCCCGCAGCCACCAGCCAGCGTCTGGCCGAGCGCTGAGCAGTGCTGCGCCTGCAGATCGGAGCGTAGGCAGCCCAACCTACTGCACTGTATGTGACTGGGACACCCTGTGCATTTTTGCGATGTGAATTAAAATGTCTCACACCACAAATGGAGAGCTTGATTGCATTTGAGAATCAGCTTTCTTCAATCCCCCACTCCCCCCCCCCCCCCCCCTTTTTTTGGAGGGGAAATGTGATTAATAATTTGAGGGGAAACATCGGATCTAAGAGCTTTGCTTGCGAGTTGTATGGCAGGGCACTGGTTTTATTCCGCAATACTATTTTACTTTAATCCGATAATACTGCCAGTATTGCTCTTCATTGAGATGCAGGGTGTATTGCCCTTTGTTAGCAATAATGTTATGCAAACTACTGAAACGCAGCGTAGAAGAAGAAAAACGCGTGAAAACACCACCAGCCCGGCAAAACTGTGGGCAGGTATGAGAAATCAGAATAACGTGAAGGGTTGGTTCATTTCGATGTGAGGTTCCGTCCGTTTTATGTTTCATATTATTCCTCATACCAGCTTGTAGTGGTGTCTGTGTGTAATCTTGTTCTTCGACTTCCCTGTATGCACCTTGCTAGAACTTCCTACTAATCCTCTGACTTCCACAGGAGCTGCCGCCGGTGGACACGCTGAAGGCCAACTTCTACGTCCTGGGCTTCCTGGAGCAGCGGGCAGCACCCAGGTAAGTACCAACCCCCAGGGCTGCCCAGGGCGCGCGGCTGCAGCTGCTGACAGTGCTGTGCCCGCAGGCCCCGCCGGATGTGGTGCAGCGACTGCGGCGCCGCCGCCTCCGCCGAGTGCCTGGAGGAGCACAGCGTGGTGAACGCCAGGGCCGCCCTGCGCCGCCGAGCCCAGGACGCGGTGCGGCGCGCCGACATCCAGGGGCTGGCCGAGGAGCTGGGGGGCTGCGGGGAGGAGCAGGCCCTGGCCGCCCTCAGCCTGCTGAGCGGCGACGCGGCGGGCTGGACCCTGCGGCTGAGCAGGGAGGACACCGTGCTGAGCGCGCGCTGGCAGCCGCCGGGCCCTCAGGGGGACCACGGGGGCCCTCAGGGGGGCCCTCAGGGGGGCCCTCAGGGAGGCCCTCAGGAGGACCCGTTGCTCGCGGTGCTGGCAGCCATCCTGGCCGTGAGGTGCGGCCTCCGGGAAGACGGGGGACAGCGGGCTGCAGCGGGCGGCCAACAGGTGAGGAGCTGAGGCGGGGCTGAGCACCACGAGGACTGGCTGCAGGAGGACAGTCTGCGGCGGGGGGCGGTCAGACCAGAGATAAACAGGCATGGAGAGCGCTAGTGGGCAGGCTCGTTTGGGTTTGGGGATCATTCAGGTGCTGCCCGCGTAGAACGTATTTCTGAGACCTCGTCTCCTCCTCGTCGCCATTTGGATACGATTGGGAGACCAGAAGGCGATGATCTGAGTCATTTCCCGGTCGTCACTTTATTGTACTCCATTCGTGTACACCTGGGCACGGCCTCGTCGTCTTTCCCGTGTCACTCTCGTCGCCTCCAGGTCTCTACATCGTGTACAAAACGGGGTTTTTAGCGAGGACAGGGCGATGAGCTGGCTACGAAAGGCGACGAGAGGGCGACGGTGCTTTTGGCGACGAGAAGGCGACGAGTCTGCGACGACTTCGCAGCTGGATAAATTTTGTTTCAGACACTGCTGCTACTGACCTTCTCCTACCCTATCTGTATATACTATAAGTCTCTGTGGCTCAGTGGCGGGCGTGGGGCGTGCGGCGCAGGCGGATGACAAGTGTCGCCGGTTCGATAGCTCATGTTTGACATGACACTAGCAACACTGTGAGTCCTCGATCGTATAGCCAGGCGCTGTCGAATAGGTACACCTAGTCGTCCTCCACCCCCTATGCAGTTAGAACAGAAGCGTTTTCGTGCATTTCCTGTGCCTCGTTTCCACTTTATAATCCTTCTCTGTGTAAGTCACTCATTCAGTTATATCTTAACTCGGAGGGCTCCAGGGGGGCCTCCGGCTCTCTTCGGGGGCCTCCAAAGATACCTTTCCCTCTGGGGCCTCCCCGGGGTTCCCCGGATAGCCCGGGCAGGCCAGTCCGTCCCTGCAAGACGGTCAAGGTGTGAAAGTTAGTGGTTTTGGACATACAATCCGAAACTGATAACTCACCACGACATTTCCATCGACAACGCGAGTTTTTGCTGAAGTGTCCGGAACTAGGGGACTTTTGCTCGGAATTAGGAGGCAACTGCTCCTGATTTCGGACAGTCTTTCAGGCCCTGTAAAGAGCGTGAATTTTCCGCTATTTTGGATTTTTCTGAGGCATCACATGCCTTTGGACATGTAGTTGCTAGAATCGCAATCGATTTTTCCTGAGATGCAAGGTGCGAACGCTACGAGCTATAAACAAGAAAAATCGTCCGGAATTGGGGGGTCTGACTATAGTAATTTCTGTAAGCAGAAGATTCTGAATGTAGGTGAAAATTTGCAAACCGAAACCTTTTGTATAATTTTGTACATTAGCTATGCACTGAATGTGCGTTTTCGTGCGGAACTTATTATGCACTCAGGGGTGGTAAAACCCCTTAGAGTCTATCAATAAAGATAACCTTTGGACAGTGCTTCACTACAATTTGAGCTCTGTCAACTAGGATCGGAAGAATCAGACTCTGAAAGTGAAGGGTCCGCTAACACTAGAAGGGCCGAGGGGGGTCAAAATGACCCTTAGCGTGTTTTCTCGTGTATTTTTTATATTTCAGACTTTCGCTACGCATCTTAATTTTTTTGACATTTCCTAAAACCATGGAAAGCACCATCACACAAAATTTTATCTATTTTCGTCAATTTTTGTGGACGCTAGCCGTCATTTTACCTAGAAGGGCCGCAGGGGTCAAAATGACCCCTGCGGCCTTTTTGCACTGTTTATGACACACATTGGGGCCAGAACGTTGCTTATGTCACAGTTGACTTTACAAGCGTTACTCATGTTTGGGACGATCTTGTTGCCGCAATAGCCTTCTATTACTAGGCAAACCTCATTGCATTCCCCTGAAAGTAGGCAATGGCCGACAAAACACTTCTCGACACATTGCTGAACTAGACCTTGGCGAATGGGCTTCGGTGAAGGTTGACTGGACAGACCTTCCGAGAAAAGCCGCTAAAATTATTTTACCAGGCCAAATATCAACATACGGCCCACAGCCCGATCAAAAAATCGAAATCTTGGCCAGAAAAAGTGTTCTTCAATCCTATCTTTCAGCTAGGGATTTATAGACAAATTTGGACCTCGGCAACGACATATCATGAGATGGCAGCGCCTTCTTTTGACTTCACTTTACGGTTTTTCGCCATGACTCAGACATAACGGGGTGTCGACTGAATATCTCAGCCGTCACGACTCAGGCGTTTCTAAGCAGTCTGGCCTAGTAAAATTAAAACCAGGGTAGATTCGATTTATCCTCAGCTACGACTACCGGATTCTAGCCCGTTATCTATTTTACCAGGCCATGATACGTCTGTGGAAGCCGGTAAAGTCGCCACAGACATAAGATGGTCGTTTTGGCTTTCGGAAGATGGTTTTCGGAGCCGTGTTTCTCGGAAGTTTGGCCTGGTAAAATTAGAACCAGCGTGGATTCGAGTTCTCCGCAGCTAGAACTACGAGAATCTAGCCCGTTATCTATTTTACTAGATCATGATACGTCTCTGGATGGCGATAAATTAGCCACATACGTCCAGTCGTCGTACTGGCCTTTGTCTTCGGATAGAAGTTTCTCGGGAGTTTATCTCAGTGGAATTGTAACCAGAGTGAGTTTGAGTTACCCCCAGCTAGGACTTTCGTTATCTCTTTTGCTAGGCCATGATTCGTCTCTGGATAGCGACGAAGTAGCCGAGGGGGTATTCACTTCGAAGATGAGCGAACAGCCTAATCGCTATTACGCTTATTACAGTTATCACGCGTTATTACGCATTATTACAAGTTATTACGAGTTATTACGCATTATTACGAGTTATTACGCATTATTTCGAGTTATTACAGCTCCTTATTGCGGTGAAGTACACAGACAAAAGGCCACAGTTGCTTCTTATTTAAAAATACCGCTCTCTTAGTTGGGTAGATTCGCAGTTTCCAAAGAGAAGTATCGCAACTCCCGCCGGTTATCATTGAAGCTTCGATGGTTTTGATAACCCAGCTCGTTCATTGGTTCGACGGTTAATGCATTAAACGGTTGACCGGTTTCAAAACCGGTATTTTTCGAAACCTCAAAAACATCGCAGTTTGGCGCGCAACTTAGGAAGGAGAGGAGGGAGGGGGCTGTAAGGAAGACAGGCAACGGGGCCCAAGTGAGCACTGAGCGGGCCAGCAACGCTGTGAGTGCGAGAGAGACAGCGCGCTGCTGCGTCAGTACGTTAAACCTAGTCGCGCCAATCTCTGCAAACAAAACAGTCAACTGACTGTCCAGTGATTCCAGTCGGTCGTGATAGGCAGGTGAGAGCTCTCCAACTGCCCATCGGACTCGGATCGCACGAGCGTGTCACCTGTCACCGTAGCCGCAGTACATTGAGAAAACCGTTTCCTTAATTCAAAGACGCCGTCCTTCGTGGGGGGACAATGAAATAGTTTCTTTAATTTTAAGGAATTTTCTTTCATAATATAGAAAATTTACCAAACATCAAAAGCGCCTCCCTCGATTCGAGGTAAAAATTACCTTGACTCAAAGTTTCTTTGAATGAAGAAACCGTTTTTCTGGGTGTACAGCGAGCGAAGCAGTGGCCGGCTGTGGCACGCGAGCAGGGTTCGATCCCGGTCGGAGCGGATTATATTTTAACGCCTCTTAGTCCATTTACGGACGGCCCCTATTTAGGTACCCGCCTTTCAACGTACTGTCGCTACACCCAGTGACAAATCCACTGATCGATAGGCAGACCCACCACGCACTTCTGCCGAGATAGCTAGGTATGGCAGATCGCCCCCGTTAGGCAGGACAGAAGTTGGCTTTAAATGACGGAGATGATTCAAAGTTGCTGTCACATTTTTTCCCTTTATTCTCAGGTAATGCGTACATTATGCGTTCATTACGCATTATTGCACATTATTACTTGTTATTATGCATTATTGCGCAATATTACGCATTATTACACGTTATTACGCATTATTACGTGTTAGTACGCCTTAATACAACTTATTACAGGCATTATTACGCCCAAAGTGAACAGATTATTACGCTAGTGAATACCCCCTCGGAAGTAGCCACATACGTAAAGTCGTCGTTCTGGCCTCTGTCCTGGGATAGGAGTTCCTCGGGAGTTTGGCCTGGTAAAATTGAAACCAGGGTAAATTCGAGCTGTCCTCAGCTAGAAATATTATTTGTTATATATTTGACCAGGCCATAATTCGTCTCTGGATGGCGAGAAAGCAGCACCACATGAAAAGTCGTCGTTCTGGCGGCAGATCGGATTTAACGCATTGCGGGTTGCCTATCTTACGCTCTCGTGCACCGATTAACCTAACCCAACTCTCTAAACACCATATTTGATTGATTTTTTACCATTATTCATCAATTAAACACGAAAATACATCATAACCCGGCTTTTAACACGGCAAAACATATGGGGGTCAAAATGACCCCTGCGGCCCTTCTAGGGTTGCCAAAAAGCCGGCCCTTCTAGTGCTAAACGCCGGTGTTTATAGTCTGGCTATTTTAGGAAGGCCGCTGGGTTGCAGCGGTAGCAGTTGCATGGGGGGTAGGAGGTGGGGGAGTGAGGCTCCAGCCGGCTCCGGCCGGGCCCCGCCTGGGCCAACCAATGGTGCTATTCACGCTTTAATAGGGTCTACTCGAGACTTCTAAATTTAAAGTGCGTTCGCATCCGGAGTTAAATTTTGACCAAATAAATGCCCGTATTGAATTCTGCTTAAAATTTCATGCTTGCACATATAAAATTTTCCCTTAAAAAGTTGACTTATTCCCTCTCTCTCTACTTGTTTGTGCGTTTAGCCAAAATGAATTTATGCCTCTGTAGGCCGCAATTTTCAAGATATTTTCCTGAAATTTTCAGGATATATGTTTCGTGCGGCCCCGAACACAATGCCGTTTAAACCACGTTAATATCTTTACCCGTTCAAAATTTTAAACTTGGCCCCCCAAGTCTCCACTATCCGAGGTCGCTGCCCCCCGCCCGGCTGGTCCCTCTGCCGCACCCGCTGCAAGGGCTCCTTTCATCCCCAGCCCCGGGACCAGCGCGGCTCCAGGTAGTGTTGCTGCAGTTGCTGGCGAAGCAGTGCCATGCAAGCCGAGAGAGCCAGCGGCCTTCCTAAAATAGCCAGACTATAGAATACAGTGCAGCCGCATAAAAACCGAGGTGAACCGGAGCGAAGCGGGTAATCCGGGGCAATGCGGGGTTATCCGCAGTCCGGCACATGCCATAGAGGAGCCGCTGCTCCCTCAGTTTCACCGGAATGAGGTTCCCTTGTTTTACTTTGGAACGGTCATAAGCCGAGCTGCAGCGCAGTAACTGCCCCCACTGGCCATGCGGCAGCCGTGTGCGCAGCAACCCTCCCATTGGTGCACCGCCAAAATGTTACCGCGTGTCCGGTAGTAACAAGCCCGTAAGGCGCTGGTGAGCAAACCTGAGGGGGTTTTCACTTGCGTAATACCCTGTACACCTGATCAAGGTATTACGCGCAATGTAATACCGATAATTAACAAAATACGTTCTAAAACGGTAAACTATAGGGTACAATACTTCTTTAAAACCAGTGAAATACCGGCCTAATACCGCGTAATACACGTATTATGTGATACTCTGTACACCAAAATCCCGAGTGAAAACCCCCTCAGGCAAACCCGGTGAACTGCGCAGCGTGGGCCTGGACACCCGGTACCGCCCGGTGCACACAAACCTGCACTCTCCAGCGCAGCTCTCTGACGGCGTGTTTGTCGCAGGACCCAGCGGAGCCGCCTGCCGAGGCGGAGCAGCCCGCCCTGCAGGAGGCGGCCATCCTGGAGCTGGACGTGCGGGACTTCACAGACACAGGACCCACTGAGCGGCAGGCAGAGAAGGCGGCGCTGCTGCAGCGGGTGCGGGCGGAGGGGGTGAGTGACAGCCGGCACAGCCCGGCACTGCACCAGGTCTGACTGCACCTTGGGCCGCCTACCGGTGACCGCAGGGGGAGGGGGCCTTCGCAAGCCTCCGAAGGAAGAGCACTGGGGAACATGCGTTTTTTGAATTTCACACTGTGCCAAAATGAATAGGCATTAAAAACGACGCATTTAAACAAATCCCACCAATTTCCACCACCGGTTTTGAGGCTGCGATTTGTTTGTATCGCGCGAAGAATTCCCATGTCTAAAAAAATCGTAAGACTTACGGAATCCGCTTAAATATTACGGGATCCAGTTACATCTTGTCGAATCCACTTTGATTTTAGTGGATTCGCTAAGACATATCGGATCCCGTATCATGTAAGGGAATTCGGTAACGCCAAATCGGATCCCAAGAAAGGACAGCGTATCCGGAAAGATCAATACAGTATTCCGGAAGGGCTTACCGGATCCCACATGTGTCTCAGAATTCCGGCACCTCTCGGTATCGCAAACTTCGTCTGGTATCCGCTCAGGAAATACCGTATCGTCAAAATACCGGTACATTGAAAGTGCTGTAAAACGCAAAGTTTTAGGAATTTCTGCTTCAAATTTTAGGTGTGGCTTCTACGCCAGAAATTACTAGGGCCATTTTAATCTCGTCCAAATCGGACGGCTGAAGCTAGCGCAAAACGGATTGCAGATTTGGATCGGACTCCGTTTTAAACCTATGGGAGGTTTATCTTTGATCTGGCAAGCATTTACAGAAGACGAAGAAAGCACGAAAGTGTTGAGGTCAAACACGGTTTATCGTTAACTCTTACGGTATTCCGGACACTGTAATGGTATTTCGGTCTACCAGTGAAAATTGGTGCCCCGTATTAACGGGATCCGATATGATGCGGAATCCCTTTCGCAACGAAACGGGATACCTTATGGAATACCGAAAGTGATTCCGTATCATATCGGATCCCGTTAATACGGTGCGCCAATTTTCACTGGTAGCTCGGTATTTTCAGACATGGGTGTTTCATATTATGCACCAACTTGTTTCGGAAGCTTGCGGAAACTTGTTGTGAGCTCGCAAACAAATCCGTTTGTATTATAAAGCAACAAGATTCGTTGCCATACAAACAGAAAAGTTCATAGGCAACAATTCTGCCTAGTTGTTCGCACTTTGAACACTGAACCCTGCGCGATGCCAGGTGGGCCGTGCTCTCCCCGGCCGCCGCCGCCGACTGCCGACTCCCCGTGGACACCCGGCAGCGTCAGCGTCCGGCTCCCAGCCACCCCTTCGGCACGGCGGCCCTCCGCTCTGTGTGACGTGTGTGTCTGCTGCAGGTGCGCCGGCTGAAGGTTGTCTGGTGCCACAAGGACCCAGCGTGGAGCCTGCAGCTGCTGCGGGAGTCCTCCCGGACCGTGGAGGAGGTGCTGGTGCTGCACCCTAGGCGGGAGCACCTGGCTGTGCTGCACAACTCGCCCCGGCTGCGCCGCCTGTTCGTGGTTTACGGCAGCACTGTGGACGCTGACTTGGAGCTGCCGGCCCTCCCAGCGGGACGCACCAGCAGCCTGCACACTCTCCGTGTGGACCTTCTGCCCCGTCGGCCGCTGGTGTCGCTGCTGCGGGCGCACGGCTCCGCGCTGCACACGCTGCGGCTGTGTGTGGGCACGGAGGGGGACAGGGAGTGGCCATACAGCTGCAACGACCTGCCGGAGCTGCTGGGGCAGTGCCGCCTCACGGCGCTGCGTGCGCTGCTGCTCTGCAGATTGTTATGTGCCCACACCGCACAGCACTGCGCTGCCCAGAGGGACGCGGTGCGGCGAGTGCTGCCGGCGGTGCGCGTCCTGTGTACAGAGTGTGACAATGTTAAGCCAGAGGACTTCTAGCGGGCGCACAGCGGGGAGGCCGGGCTGCGGCAGGCTGCCCTCTGCGGACGGGGCCTTGTTGAACAGGCCGGCCGGAGGGCCGCGGGGAGGACTGCGGGCGGAGGACTCAGCGTGGACTCTCCCCCCGAGTGGCCCCACAGCCGGTGTCCTGTCCGCAGCGGCTGCAGGGAGCTGCGCCTGGAGGGACTCTACAGCGGATGTGGAAGGAAAGGACCTTCCACTCAGCGGGACCGGGGAGCCGGGCGAGCAGACTTTGCCAAGCGAACAGTAGAAGGGCAAAGAACAGTGTGACATGTGCTCCACATTTTCTACTGAAAACTATGATTATTAAAAACTTGGTTCCTTTACTGTATGCAGATTGTTTCCAAATGCGGTAATCTCCCAAACTGTAAGACTTTCAGCTTTTTAACGCGGAACATCCAGAAAACCCTAACAATTTGTGCTGGTAATTACTCTGCAAATACAACAGTGTGGTCACTATACGTAAGTTACAGCAGTGGCCCACTGTGCGGTCAAAGTGAAAAATGTACAAAAGTAAATTGCCCACCCCACTCGAGATGCGAGGGCCGAGTTGTACTCGGCTTGCTACAATTTCAAAAAAGGGTCACATGACTTTTTCCAGTAGAAAATTAGAAGGTTAGTGGCAGTACTCATAATGGCCACCCCAAATCGTATGTTTTGCATTTTCGATCAGAGAAGGTCATGTGTTCCCATTATGGGCCGACCTGGGAATGTTTCAGTAATTGAGCGGAACTGCTGCAGTAATTCACGAACCTAATTTAGACGCGGCCGACTCACGCGACGAACCGAGTGTCAAGTAACCTGCACTCTGTAAGCTGGATATAATGGGAGACACGGGCGTCTGAAGCTTCCCAAAACACTTTAAAGAAATAGTTTGAAGGATTTTGACTCAAGCAGAGACAATTTTTTTTCGCAAACACTCTTAGGATTATACCTACCTTAGGTCCGTAATAGAAACATTTTTGTGGCTTCGTAATACAAACACGAAATTGTGTGTATTACAAAACATTTTGTAGTTTGTAATACAGACATATTGTTACATCCCAAAAGTCGGTGAAATCCTCAGAGTGAAAATCACAGATATGAGAGCAACATTCAACGAATTCGTGACAGTATGCGCTTATAATACAGTCGAACGCCGATTGTTGTCCAGGTTTGACTGACCGATCTTTGGGAAGAAGTCATCCCCACCACCTTGGCCCCGGGTCGGGCTGGGCGGCTCGGACCCGGCCGGGACCCGGCGCTGGGCCAGTCCCGGGGAGGAGGATTCAGAGGCTTAATCCGCTCGTGCGGGAGGAAATTTTAACGACCAATTTGCGCTCAAATTTTTATCAATCTGTTCAACTCACCGCGTAGAGGACTAAATTACAAGCCGAACAAAAAAAAACGGCATCTCGATATTCAAATTTTGACCTGAGATATGGCAAAACTATTTTTGTCTAAGTTAAGTGTTAAAATTTGACCGACTTCGGCCGGCACAAGGTTTATTTATTTTGGCTGCACGAGATCGTTGCTTTTTAAAGATAAGACTGCCAAAATTTGAAGTCGCTCCGACGTCATGAAGTGACTCAAATCGATTCTTGTCCGTGGCAGCACCGTCGTGTTGGGGTGTTGCGGGAAAAAACAGTTTTGCCATATCTCAGTTCAAAATTTGAATTTCGAGATGCCGTTTTTTTTTGTTCGGCTTGTTTTTTAGTTCTCTACGCGGTGAGTTCAAAAGATTGAGCGCAAACTGGTCGTTAAAATTTCCTACCGCATGAGCGGATTAAACCTCTGTAACCCTCCTCCCCGGGACTGGCCCGGAGGCCAGCGGCGCCGGGTCCCGGGCCGGGTCCCGGCAGGTAAGCGCTGTCCGATCTTTGTCCCTAGCTCCTCCCGGCGGAGTGGACAACAATCGGCGTTCGACTGTAGTGTATACTCCTGTGGTGGACCGAGTGAATAAGGAGAGACGAGCAAAGCGTTCTCTGATTGGTCGGGGACGAGAGTGCGGGTACCCCCACCACAGCGTTCGGCAAATCAGAGCACGCTTTGTTCTTCTCTCCTTCTCCATTCGTTCCACCACTGGAATACACCATGCAGATTTTATGTCGGGCCATTGACACATTACGCAATCACTGGGGGGGGGGGGGGGGAGCTCATGCTTACGGCAAATCACAGGGGGGGGGGGGGTACGCCACGCTGATTACGTATACAAAGTATACAAACAATACTGCGACTTTCGGCGTTAAACCCTAAACGCTTCGATGTAAGTACACGCGCTTACACTGGTGTCGGAACGCCGTAGCCGCCTTGGAGGCCATTCACATATTACGTAATCAAGATTTTCAGTTTTTTCGACCCCTCCCTCCCCCTTGTAATCAGGCGTAATCTCGGCCGAGGATCCCCCCCCCCTAATATTACCCCGTAATTTGCCGTAATTAGAGATGGGCGCCGCGCCGATTACGCCGCGCCGCCGCTTTCGGGCGGCACGCCGCCGCCGCCGGCGAAAAAACAACAGCGCGGCGTGGATTCTGATATGACACGTTGTATCCGTGCCCTTTGACGTCCCTCTTCCCTTTTCCTCCTCCGCGCAGCGAGCTCGCCGGCCTGGCCGTCACCAGCCTCATGGAGAGCGATTGGAGACCCTGAAGGTGTATGCAAACGGATTGCGCTCAGAAGGATTATCCTATTAGGCGCCAAGCACAAATCACATAATCGATTTTGGGACACTTTTTGACGCCCTCGTCGTCTTCCACTGTCGTTTTCCCGATGCCCCCTGACACGCCTACGGTGTCAGCGCCCGAAGGGTAGGCAGCCCACCCGCGGCACAGCAGCCGTCGGAGACATCGGCCCGGCTCGGCTCCGGACGGGCTGGACCCGGCTCGGCTGGACCCGGCTCGTCAACGCGACAGGGCTAGGAAACTCTCGCTGGGGGTAGGAAGAAAAAATGCGTCGTTGGGCGAGAAAAGGCTCTTGGATTCCTCTGCAACACGGCCTTTGATTGGACCAAGGTCGGTCACGTGGTCACGCGCCAAACGCACAATTTAGGAAAATTCCCCCTCGGCCATAGTTTCCTAGGGGCTGCAGGGGCTGTGGTGCGACCCGACCCGAACTCGAGAGGAAGGAGCAGTGCAGCAAAAACCGCCTGAGAGGACCAGAAGAACCAGAGGGCTAGCTCCCATGCTTCGGGTCTCAACCACAATTATTAAATACCATGGCAAATATAAATGGGACAGAAATAAAAAAAAGACACCAGACGTTAAAACACTTTGCCAGGACTGTTGACGCAACTCATCATGATCCAAGTCGAATACTACACATACAAGACTAGCAAGATAGTTACAAGGAAAAAAATTTTACAGGGTGATCTAGGAATTATCTCTCAAATTATCAACTCAAATGCGTGATGGGGAAAAAAAAGGAGGACCCGTTTATACTTGCTCACTTCACCATCAGCTGACTTTGTTGGGTTATGGCGGCTCGTCCAAGACGAGATATAATACGAAATGTATGACTTGCCGTAAGTTCTCAATAATAAAGACTGTGAGAATCGACAACGCACTAAAAATGCAACACAGTAATATCGGGAGACAGAAAACCAACGTGAATTTCAAAGTAGATTGTTTAGGCTCCATTGAGAATGTAAACACACGAAAGCCTCGCTCTGGCCCGGCATCAGAGTAGAGAATTTGACTAAAACCACATATGCGCACTCAAAATTTATCGCTAGAATTAATGTACGTACCTTTGGAAATAACTCAACTGCAGTGGAACACCAAACTCAGTGAAAATTCTTCTAAGTTCTTCAAAACAAACAGATGGTCAGGACGAGCGTTGCAGCAGACGTCTCAGAAAATGGCGTCTCAGAGGTAGACGGTACCAACGTACCGAACGCGAATGCATAGGAGCCGATGAAAAAAATGCGATCTTTAAAAAGATTTAAAAATGAGCTTTCGCATGCGTGTAAACGTTCCCTTAATAAAATGAAATTTCATTTAAGACAGGTACTCGAAAAAAAGAGCGCATACTGGGGGGGTCGAAGGTGTCAATTTTTTTGTTTTGGGTTGGTACTTGGGCTGGTATGCGCCCTGTATCCGGCCGAGCCGCCGGGGCTCCCCCACCTCCTCCCGTGCCGCGATGGTTGGGAGGGCTCCGTAAGAGCTGACCCTCTGGTTCTTCTGTACTTTGTGGTCTCAACCTTCGGGACACCCGAGCGCGTGGGGCTGGCCCGGGCTGGCCCGGATGGCGACTGCAGCGCGCTCCCGTGACGGGTGTGCGCAACTAACGGTCGATTGGCAGGGTTTTCGCCACGAATTAAAATGGTAGCTCGGGGTGCGTGCCGTAGATTCCCCCCCCCCCCCCTTTTCTCTTCCCCCTCTCCCTTACTGGTTCCACATTTTGCTTTCCATGCATTTCCTTTGATTTCTTTGCATTCAGTTGTAAAATTCATGGGTTGTTGGGTAAATAATGAGAGTATAATTCTGCATAAACGTGATATTTATTGAAAATTAAATTTACATAAGATCAGTGTGAAATGGGGAAAAAACAAACAATCACATCTCATTTTAAAAAAGTTCAGCTGATGCTTCTCTGGGTTGACAGGCACTGAAACAAAAAGAACAGAACATAGATAAGTCAACTGCCTTGAAAAGAGAGGAAAAAAAGAAAAAATTCCAGCGCTTACAGCACGGAGTCGCCCTCGTTAACTGAACGATATGTGTTGATGATACATTCTTAATTACAACTTGGAAATTTAAGTTTAGAAAAAAATTAAAAAGAAAAACCGGATAGTTCTGACATTCGAACCGGCGGCCCGCCGCACGGTGAACCGCTCTATTAGACCGCGCGAGCAAACCGACATTGTTACTTGACTTCGCGTGGCAGACCATCACAAGCCACGGCCGCGTTGCGAGGCACCAACCGAAGCGCAGACCAATGCAAATGTAGAGCCAAGTTGGCGACAATAGACGTCCTCATTGAACAAGGGACTATTCTAAAATAAATCGGATTTGATGTGATCACATTCCTAATTGTGGACTGTAGCAGATTGGTTGCGTCTGCTTTTGGCAAATGAACTGAAATTCTTTTTTAAAGTATATTGGTACAATTGTTTTAGATTCTCCACCTACTCCGTCTACTCCGTGTGATGCCAATATGTCATTTTGAAACAATAAGCAGCAATGCTGAGATGATTTAGATTGTGTTAATTTCCAGTTTGTTACCAAGGGTTCAATTACATAGTATGATACAGAAGATGTAAAGTATAATGAAGGAACAACAGTATTCATTATTTTTTAACTGAACATCAATTCCTAAAGTTGGCACCACAGCACAACCGCGGCATAGCTCCGCCCATTTTTGTGGCGTCATCTAGCGATAGTGAAATGAAACTCAATGCAGAATGTGGCAACAACGACACTTGCTGTGAGGAGAAGAATAAAAAAAGTGGAATAGTCGATGCAGAGAGCTCCTCGCTCCGCTCGGGCTCAAAAAAAAGGAAATTAGGCATTGAAGCAAACAAATAATATTGTAACTTAGCTTTTTAGGGATCCCAACAGGAACGAGCAAGGGTGACGCATGGTGTGAAGGAAGAATGAGAGATGTTGTGACCGTGCAAAAGAAAAATCAAAACAAGATTAGTATTACAGCTTCTTCAACAGTTCAAAGTGACCAAATTATCTGGAAGTTCTAGTTTTAAAAGACTTTATTTGCAGAGCAAAGACAGCTGGGTGGTATCAGCATTACAATTACAGGGTGTTTATTCTCGTTTGGGACAAAAAGATAGGGTGGATAGGACATGCGGAATGCCGAATGCCGCCCAGCGTGCGAATGCTGCAGCGCCGTGGCGCAGGCAGCCCGCAACACAGCAGCGCGCGCTCGGTTGACTGCCGGGCAGGCGCGAAAGCTCATTACGGAATCGCAATTTCCCGCGTTGCACGGAAAAAAAAGGTTCGCAGCAGGAGCTAACAATGAGCATCCAGAGCTAATATCGATCGCTGAAATAGTGACAGCCAATATTTTAGTCTCTTGTGCGAATATCATTAGCAGCGAACGGATAGCTGTGTTATCAATTAGCGTTAGCATCTAGTGCAAACGATCTTGCACCGTTTCAACAGGCTACGCACAGAGTGGTCACATGTAGCTGCCAAGGGATTCGCAGCCATCGCTAACTTTTTCAGAACGGACGCGAATAACTTGGAAACTCCGGCTAACATATTAGCTGTTTGCAACACCATTTCTTCGCAGTGACAGTGGCCCCCTTACCCCACCCCTTCCACCCCTCCTTTCCCCCCAAAAGTTGCAGGTATTTTGAATAAATTCTCAAAAACATAATCAGTCAAAAGTATTGTTTATTTTCCGGCCACAAATTTTCCTTGCACAAATAGAAAGGTAATAAACAGAATAATCAACAATTCCAAAACAAATTTCACAAAAAAGTTTTCAGAATTACAACATTTTCACTATGTCCAGTCTGAATGACAGAGTTTGGGTGAAAATCAACAAGATCATTTTGATTTACACAAAACCACCGTTTGGAAAATTGAGGGTAACGTTCAACCTGATAACCTCTAACATCTGAATAGTAACCTAAAGAGGTAAGAGGTGAACAGATAAAGAACAAATCCTTTTGGTAAGGCAAAATAATTTCAATTTCAGCAAACACAGGACAGCCACTATGTGAAGAATATCCAGTTATTAAGACATTTTTCTTAGTGTATTTAGTTCCCTTGAAGTTGATCCATCGCGGGCAAAACGCATAGAAATCCGATTGCATGGGCAAGGAAGATTTAAAACTCTGAAAGAAATCATGCTCACTCAAATCAAGAGACTGCCCGGGTCCTTGAATTGGAGTTGGTATAATACTTTCTCGACACATGAAATGGTAACATAAACTAAGCTGATGCTTTATGGCAACAGTCTTTGGCAGATTTTTGCGACAAACACACACACTTGATATAGACTTCAAAAACTTATGTTTGGCCTCCAATCGAATTGTTGAGAGGCATCCAATGGGACCAAACAAATGACAAAGTCTAGAATAGTGAGTGAGAAAGTGATGTTTGGGTTTAAGAGTCTCACCAGTTAAGTGAACATATAGACGGTCAAATTCCTTCACTAAAGTTTCTAGAATCACAGGACACTCTTTGGAAATAATTTTTGCATGACAAATACTCACAATATCGTGTAAAAGTAAATACAATTCATAAAAGGAGTCTTTTAGTGGAACTAAATCCACCACTAAAGTTCCAAAAATGCGAACAAAAGTCAACATTTCAGCCCCAGTCATTTTAATTTTTTTCTTGGACTTCAGCCATTCAATATCAATGGAAGGAGGGCGATTGTCACTGTCGACGCCTAAATCAATCATATATAACCTTTGATTTAAGGTCTCAACAAAAGTGGGAATTAGTCTATGAAAATGCAAAATAAGAGGGGCCATTACGTAGTGGCAAACACCTTCATCTGTGTCGTGAAAGCAATCAACAGATATATCTGTTGGCGTTTCGAAAGATGGTATTTCATCAAAGACACACATCTCCCGTACACCAGTTTTTGAACTGTCATTTACAGTCACATCTTCTAAGTAATTTTCTCTTGTCCTTAACAGAGTGGGATCTTCTACATACAAATGCCCCACATCATTTTTGTGAGCCTTACATATTCGACACATGTAATTTGCTGAAAACCCCTCCACAAAGCCACACATACAGTTCAGCCCAAGATTGTCACCAAGTATTAAGCCAGTCACAAAAAACACCTGAATTGGTCCATCACTGTTCACTATGAGACATTCACCCCAATGACTCACAAGGCCGACGCGCACCAGGCGCATACAGCCCAGCCGCGCTAACCCAAAACATCGGGGTAGCGTGGCTCGAAGCCGGCTCCAGAACGGCAGTTCGTGATCGGCAGCGTATGGGCTCATACCTTTCTATCCACTACTAGGGAAACCTAACCTCTTCTTGTTAGTTTCTACGCCGGCCTGTAGTAGACCAGTTACTTCAGAGCCCCACCTAGTAGTCTTGGTGCGTGACTCTAACCTCACTAAACCCAGGAGTAAACATGGTGGAGATGCTGGTCCTGCGCTGCTGATCCGGACCCATCGGTTTGTAAGTCCTCGTTTGTTGCTTTTTTTTTCTTTTCTTTCTCTCTTTCTAACTTGCATCTTGCTACCCCCCCCCCCCCCACTTCTAATTTAGTCTTCGTAAGCTTTACTCTCCAGTACCCCCCCCCCCCTTTTTTTTCCTCGTTGTTGCTAGTGGTTTGTTGATTTTTCTCCATCAATGATGGGTCTGCCCCGTACTCCCCGGCAAACGCCGGAGTCCGCCCACGCACGACTTGTGCGCTTGGGAGCGCTGGTCCGAGACCACCTTACGGGGTCAAAGGAGGCGTATCCTCGTTTTCAGGTGGTGAACTTCGGCAACCTGGATGAGGATACTCTGGAAGGGTTTTTGAGGGGCCTTGCCTTCGTGGTCGGACAGCAGCAGGCCATTTCCGCCTTACAAAGGCCGGATCGGGAACAGGGCTACAGGGAGCTCCAAACGGAGCTTCGCTTGCGGCACTACAACAGCAAGGTCCCGCACTTCCACCTTGCCCTGTCCTCCAGCGACAACGCGCCTAATGCTGAGAACATCAATTTGAAGGCCATCGTCCGCCGCATCAACACCCTCGCGGCCCAGGTCGGAAAAACTAATCTCTCAGATGTACTCGTGGACCTGGTTGATATGTATCAAACTTCGCCGGTTCGTAGCCGCGACAAGTCCCCTGCCGCGGTGCAACTACGAAAACTGCACTCCAAATCTGTTGAGATTTTTTCAGACCAACGAGACGAGATTGAGTCCCCGCAAGGTGCAGCTGCGCTACCAGAGACGCGCCGCGAGTCGCCCCCAACCCTGACCAACCTTGGAAGCGACGAGTGGACACTGCCACCCAACCGAGACCTCCGCAGAGACCCGACGGACCAGCTACCAGCACGACCTGCGTCGCCACAACGCACCCAGCACGACAAGCAACGCATCTCCAATATGCCGCAACATGACGTGGAAGGAGACGCGTTTGATACGCCGCAGTCAGGTAACTTCCGGTCCATCTTTGCCAAGGACACCGTGAGAGAATCACTGCGACGTGACCAGCGGCAGCAGGTACCCCACCGCAGCTATCTCGAGACCGAGTTGTCGTTCTTGGGAACTGAGAATCAGCAGCCTGCCCCTGCCGTTTCTCCCGAACCACCAGCAGTCCGCCGTACCCGGTTGTTCAATGAACCGCATGTGTCGAGGCCCAGCCAGCACTCACAGCGTGAGCGCGAGCCTGAACCTACCTCACAGCAGCAGCGGATCGACGAGCTGACGCAGCAGCTAGCAGAAATGCAAGCTCAGCTGCAGCGCTACCACAATCGCAGCCAGCAGCTCGCGGAAGAGCAAGCAGCGCAGCCGGCGACCGACAGGGGCCAACGCCCGCCCACTCAAGGTACGACCGGCCACCTGCCCTCTCTCTTCCGAGGTCACGACGAGCCCGTACGACCACCACCGGGAATCCCCAGCCAGCCCTCACGAGGCATGCATGACCCTCAGTTCCCTGTCTTCCGGGACAGAGGTCAGCCCCTGCGGCCGCCACCAGGGATGCATGAGTCTCAGCTCCCTTTCTTCCAGGAAAGAGACCAATCCCTGCGGCAGCCACCAGGTATGCATGAGTCTCAACTCCCTTTCCTCTGGGACAGAGACCAGCCCCCGCGGCAGCCACCAGGGATGCAGGTACCTCAACCAATACCCCCCTACTGCCAGGTGATCCGAATGGCCCCCGTGCCAGAACTACCTAAGTTTCAGGGTGACCCAGCCAAGGACAGCATGTCAGCCCGTGTCTTTGCAGAGAAATTCTGGCAAATCGCAGGAATGTACGGGACAGCCGACCAGCTGCTGATCTACCTCGAGTCCGCACTGAGTGGTAATGCGCAAAATTGGTTTCGGTTCTTCCACGCCACCCAACCGGAAGCTGACGTCAAAGAAATCCTGACCGCCCTCTGCCGTCACTTTGGGGCCACATCCAGCCCCCTAGAGCGCTTCCGCCGCATGGAGGCCCGCGTTCAGCAACAACAGGAGCCTCTCCAAGCGTACTTCACGGACAAGTTGCGCCTCCTCGTAGCATGGGACAGGACCATCCGGGGTGCCTACATGTGTGAGTTCTTGTGGGATGGAATGTTGCCATCCATCGCCAAGGACGCCCGCCTGGTCCCCCGAACCGACGTTCAGACGTTCACGCATGAGTGCCTGCTGATCGAGGCTGATAACAGGCGCATTGCACAGCGCCAAAAGGCATCTTTTGCCCCACAGCCGCCGGCGCTAGTCAACGCCATCGGGTCGGATGACAGGTCGACCACCAAAAACTATCGCCACAGTCCACACCCCTCCCGGAACTCATCTCCCAGAGACAGCAGCCGCTCGCCGGACCGTGCGTCACGCAGTAACGACCAGAGACCTAGATACAGCAGGTATGACAGTCACTACAACTCCAAGGACCGCCGTGACAGCAGGGACCGCAGCCGTGGCCGCCAGGGTGACTCCAGGGATCGCTGGAGCAGCCGTGGCCGCCAGGGTGACTCCAGGGATCGCTGGAGCAGTCGTGGCCGCCGGGGTGACTCCAGGGATCGCTGGAGCAGCAGGGAACGCCGTGGTGACTCCAAGGACCACTGGAGCGGCCGTCGGAGCAGCCGGGACCGGCGCAATGACTCCAAGGGCCGCCACAACAGCCGTCAAGATGACCGCAGTAACAGCAGTGGCCGAGACCGCCGTCGTTCGCAGGACCGCTACCGCGGTGGCAGTGACGACCACGCCCGACCAGGTACCAACACTTCGCAACCCGGTGAGTCGAAGCAGTCAAAAAACTCCTAGACCAGGCGTTGACGGAGGACAACGCCCTGGCTGCAGCAAGCCCTCCACTACGGGATGAATTCGCACGGATTTTCTGTAATGCGTACGGGGTATCCCCTTTGAATTGTATTTCCAACCCCGCTACGCCAGCCTTTGCGCGGTGCTTCTTTCTCAACAAGCACCACAACGCCCTCCTTGACACCGGCGCCGCAGTATGTACTCTTGACCTGTCACTCGTCCCAGCCTCTCTCCACAACCAGATTCGCCCGTCCCGTGTGCACCTCCTTGCAGCCAACAAGACCAGGCTCCATTGCTCAGGCTTTATCTTCCTAAAATTCTCAATCGGAAAATTCACATTCCAGCACCCGTTCTTCGTGGCGCGTGGTCTGAAATTTTCCACCATTCTAGGCCTTGACTTCATTAAACTACACCAGCTTCATCTCGACTTCGAACGGGACGTGATTCAAGGTCGGCTCAACGGACAGATCGTGACAGTCACCAAAATATTGTACAATTTTGACAGCTACGGGGATCTGGCAGCTGCAGCGGTCGCCGCCGGGCGCCTCTCGCATGAGCTGGAATGTAAACAAACCAGCAGCGCGAGAGCCGAGGGCGCCGACCGGCACCCGCTGGACGCCGCGCAGCAAGGCCGCACGGCGCCGAGCAATGAGCCAACGGCATCTGTGCAACGTCAGCACACCGCCGAGACTGCACCGGTCAGCCAGCCGTCGCCGAGGGTCAGCAAGTGTCGCCCTACCTCTTCGGATGTCCACGAGAGTGCAGCAGCGTCCAGTAGCCAGCCACAGAGCAACCGCCAGAGCGCAGCACCTTCCAGTGGCCTGCCCCCGGACGACGAGCAGTGGCTGCATCTCTTCGATTTGACGCCCCCGCCCACCACAGCTGTAGACCTACTCGCCTATCCTAAGGTAGAAATCACTATTCCCCCGCATAGCAAACAACTTGTCCCACTCTCTCTGCCTGCCGCCACTGCTGACTCGCGGTTTTGGCTCCTCACCCCTAGTGACCAACTACGGTCGAAACATTTGGTAATGGAGGAATGCATAATTTCTCGAAACCAACAGTTTCTACCGGTCACGAACATTTCTCCTTATCCGGTTTCCATGGAACGAAATTGGGTCTTAGGTTGTTTGTCCTCTGATTTCAACTACCTCCCCGCAAACCTAGAGCCTAGGGCAGTCCTCAGCGTCTTGTCCTCTGACGTGCCAGCCAGTAGCAACGACAGGCCCTATTCCCCCGAGATGACTCCGCCCAATGTTGATAAGCCCGCCGCTCCCCAGCCTTCTCTGCAGTCGGATGAACCAAAGCTCCAGTTCAACATCAACCCTGAGCTTCCACAACCAGAGCGCAAGCTCCTTTCAGACATCCTTCAAAAGTATACCAGCTGCTTTGTCACATCTGAGAGTCAGGTAGGGTTGCTTAAAAACGTTCCATGCTCGCAGCTACAGGTGACCAGTGACAGAATCATCCGGACCCCTCCTTATAAACTTGCCCCAGCAGAATTGGAATTTTTGAAATCTCAAATGACAGGTCTGGAGAAGGGAGGTCTTATTCGGCGCACGAACAGCCCCTACCGGAATCCGATCATTGTTATTCGGAAATCGGACGGGTCCTTCAAGGCGGTGTGGGACTTCCGGAAACTCAACAGGATTCTCCAAGATCAACCCTACGACGCTCTGCCCATGGACCAGCTCTTAGAAAAGGTTCACGGTTACAAATATTTTGCTGTTCTTGACTTAAAATTGGCCTATCTTCAATGCCCACTAGATCCGGACTCCTCTAAATATACATCCTTCCAGGTCCCTGGAGTTGGTACGTTCGAATTTTCCGGTATTCCCATTGGTACGAAAACAGCACCTGGTCTGTTCCAATATACTATGGAGTATATTTTTGGGGAACTCCGTGAAAAATATCCTGTCCTTACTTACTTTGATGATAACCTCCTTTGCGCAAACTCAATACAGGAACTGGCTTGTATATTGGAAGAGTTTCTCCTTCTCGCAGCAAAGCATGGCGTCAGCTTGTCCGCCAAGAAATGCTCCTTTGGTTACCGAAAGTGTGAGTTTTTAGGTTACCAATTCCAGGACGGCAAAGTCACTCTTCCAGACTCCAGGCTGAAGAAAATTCGCCAACTCCTGCCTCCATCCGACTACAAGACGCTGCAATCCGTGTGTGGCTTCTTCAACCACCTACGCCGCTTCGTGCCGATGTATGGTGACCTCGCGGCCCCCATCGTCTCCCTGCTCAGCAAGCCTCGGGACTTCGCGTGGAACAAGGAACAACAGAACGCATTCGACAAAATCAAAGGGATACTCCTAAAAAATTTGCCTCTCTACAGCTTCCACCCGGACTACCCTACGTACCTCTACACGGACGCCAGCCATCAATGCGCCGGCGCCGCTCTCCTACAACGTCGCCCTGACGAGCCCCGCCCTGTAGTGATCGACTTCTACTCACGGACTTGGAGCAAGCACGAACGCAACTGGCCGATTTTTCATAAGGAATTTGGTGCAGCTGCACTCGCCCTACGTCACTACCGCCACCTGCTACTTGGTAAAAAGTTCACTCTCCTCACGGACTCAAAACCACTCAGCTCATATGCCACCATGAAGCCGGAAGGACGTCTTGCGAAATTCTGCCTTATCTTGTCTCACTATGATTTTGAAATCAAATGGATAGAGGGAAGAAAGAATGTTTTGGCCGACGTTCTCTCTCGACAGTGCCCCACAGACGTCCCGACCGAAGATTTTGAGACCACCGCGGAAGACTTCATTTTTCCCATCACAGCAATTTCACCGCCAACACCCCTTCAGGCCTCACCACCGAGTCGACAGCCGAGCACTAGTGGTGGCCTACCCCCAGGGCGCACCCTACCGACTGCACCAGCAACTACCGAACCACGGTACTTCACCCGCAGCCGGGCTGCTGCTGGATTCGTGCCATCGGAAGTGGAATCGGCGCCCCCACCACCTGCCACCACTCAGGATCCGCTCCTAGATCTGCCGGTCCAGCCAGGCTACTCCTTCGAGGACTTGGCTGCCGTCCTGTCTCCGTCCTCCGTATCGACAAACGGTACGCCTATTTCCTACCCAGCCTACTTCCGCGACATTCAGCTCACGGACCCTGATCTCAAAGCCATTGTCAGCGCCCTTGAGTCAAAGGATCCTCCCAGGACTACACGCGCCTACAGCCTCCGCGATGGGGTCCTCTACCGTGGAGACAGCGTCGTTGTCCCAAGCTGCCTGAGGTACCCACTCCTCTACACAGCGCATGACCTGGCCGGACATCACGGACAACCAAAGACCCTACGCGCCATCCTAGACCGAAGACTCTTCTGGAAATCTCTGCACGAGGACGTTCGCTCGTACTGCACCACCTGCGAGATCTGCCAGTACAACAAGCATCCGTCCCGGCCGCCCCAAGGTTTCCTCCGCTCTCTCTCTGCAAAACACCCTATGGACTGCGTCGCCATTGACTACTGCCCCCTCCGTTGTTCATGACCTCAGCGGTACTCGAATGTCCTTCTCATTACCGACTGTTTTACTCACTTCACCTACGCCTTTAAGTCCACAGCTGCCACGAGTGCACACGCTATTACTGCCTTGAAAACCTTCTTTCTGCAAAAGGGACTTTGCCGTCGCATTGTCCACGATGATGCTACCGTATTTACGTCTCATGAATTTAGGTCCTTCTTGTCCTCTCATAATGTTATCCAAATCCCTGCCCCTAGGTATGCCCACTGGGTTGTAGGCATAGTGGAATCCAGAGTAGCTATGTTGAAGGCCCTCATTGCCAAATACTGTTCACGTGAATCTGATTGGTCATACTATCTTGACATGTGCATGTTTTTTATTAACAGTGGCTATCTCGACAGCATCGGGATGTCTCCGTTTAAGGCGATGCATGGTTTTGACCCCCTCTGGCCCGCCGACTTACAGCTAATGGCGCCTAAGCGACTCTCCATGCAGCAGTTACAGGACGCCATCAGACTGGCCCACCGCCATGTGGTATCTACGTGGTCGAAGCGCCGCTCGACCCGCTATCGCCGGCTTGACCGTAACCGCCGAGAGCCGCGATACTACCCCAACCAACGGGTCAGGGTGTACACCTTTCAGCGCCGCTTCGGTGTACGAAAGTTTGTGTACATACCAGCTACAGTTGTTGCGCGCTTGTCTAGAGTGGTATATCTTGTCAGGGGTAAAAGGCGGGGGAAATCCTCTGTCTTTCCAGCCCATATTCGTCATGTGGCCCCCCTGTACCGTCGTCCGAAATTTGAATAATTACCACCCATCCTTTTCCCCCAGACCCACCAGGACGCGCTCCTAGACTGACTGCCGTGACGACTGACACCACCCTCTCCTGAGTGACCCACTGACCATGGCTCCCCACCTACTGCTTCTGACCCTGATATCAGCAGTATCGGCCCTGTACCGCCTGGACTACCACCCCATGGACCTCTCTCACCTGCCCACCAACATACTGCAGGACGCAGACTACATCACCTTCGACTTCAACACCCTTTTCCCGTTCTCTGGATTGGGAGTCATCAGCTTCCTGTGTATTCTCTCTTTTCGGCGTTGTATTCGTGAGAGCACGCTAGCATCCAGACATGAAAGCGGAGTGCGCTACCTTCCCGCTAACTTGTAAAGACACCGGTGGACTGAGTAGCCGGTGCTCTCGCGTCCTAATGAAATAGCTTTATATCGAGTCACTAGCGCACTCCGTCTTCCTCCGCGTCATGGTTTACCCCTGTCCACCCACTAATCACGGTTTTTTCTGTTGCATTGAGGAAAATAACAACGCCCTCCCCCATTCTGCCACCCGGTCGAGCCCTTCACGCCTACATACCCGAACACGGACGTTGGACACGGCGACTTGGCTACTGACCTGACCAGCGGCTACGCACCGTACTACCAGACTACTGCCAACGGACTACCGCACTACCCCTTCGGATACCGACTAGACAACCTTACTACCTGCTTTAATAAATCTACCACCGGTGCCCCCCCCCCCCCCCTTCCCTTTTCTTAAAAAGTGTATATGTTTCCTTGTTGAAATACATTACTGGTAGTGCTGGGTTGGCTTGGGTTCATACGCTGTTATATTGTGAGGTCACAATTATTTTTCCCCGGGGGGCATGTTCACTATGAGACATTCACCCCAATGACTCACAAGGCCGACGCGCACCAGGCGCATACAGCCCAGCCGCGCTAACCCAAAACATCGGGGTAGCGTGGCTCGAAGCCGGCTCCAGAACGGCAGTTCGTGATCGGCAGCGTATGGGCTCATACCTTCCTACCCACTACTAGGGAAACCTAACCTCCTCTTGTTAGTTTCTACGCCGGCCTGTAGTAGACCAGCTACTTCAGAGCCCCACCTAGTAGTCTTGGTGCGTGATTCTAACCTCACTAAACCCAGGAGTAAACAGTTTGAAATAAATGTAATGGAGTGATTTTTCTTCTATTTACCTTATTCCTTTAAAAATCTTCATAAGTATTCATAAGGATTCATATCAAAGCCTACACACTGGTAGTACAACCAGTGAAATGGCTCGTTCCCCATTTGAATCTAATGATAAGTGTGGTAAGCTATGCAAACTTTAAGTGTGACTAAGGAGTATTAAAAACCAATTGTGAAAGTACCATACATGTACCAAAATTATTATTTGAAGATCAAGTTGAAAATAAATGGCTCTTCCACTCAACCTTTTAAATAGACACTGGCTTTACTTTTAAATCGTTTTTAGATGCCAATTCTGTAGTTTTGAGCAGAATCAGGTCAAGAAGCAGAATAGTCATCCAGTTAGAAATTATGCATATTCGATGCCTGCACTGCCGACTGCCCGTTGCTAAAACCGGGGGCTTAGGTGCTTGCTGCAGGTGACGTTGGGCAGAACATGGCCTTCTTGGGCGTGGACTCGGATGGGGACAGCGGTGTGATACAAACTTTAACTTGGGAACCGACGCCCTCCGAACCCGGAAATGCGAGACCAGTTGCTGCTGCAGGTGTCGTTAGGCAGAACAGGCACTTCTTGAACAGGTACTCGAATGGGGCGAACGGTGCGAGATACGAACTTTTACGTGAGTTAAATGACCGCCTGTATTATCGGCAGGGCAGCTAATAGCGCCCCCCCCCCCCCCCCCCCATGAGCCCGGGCGCCGCCCGGAAGGTAGGCAGCCCACACGACATTCAGCCTGTAAGTAGGCAGAAAGCGCGACGTGACCCCCACCCCCCTCCAACTCGTGCGGTAGTTGGGATGCAGGGCCGCTTGAAATACACCTGCGAAATGGTTCGTTGCCGTGTTGCAGAGCAGAAAGTGACGCGAGTGCTTCGGTGCTTAAGGGAATTCCCAACACCAATACCCTTAAAAAAAATTATTTACGCACAGTTAAAGTTGCCTGCACTCGGCTGGGCTCGCCTTTGCTGGCTTGGCTAAGGGCCTCTGCTCGGCTCGGAAACCGAAACAGAAAATACACTTTCCGGTAAACAAACTTGCCTCAGGATGATGCTTTTTCCTCTCAAACATCTTCGGCTCTCTGTTATGATGCAAACAAACTGACTAAAAACGCAACGAAAGATTAGTTCCGCTTTCACAGGCACACAAATAAGACTTTATTTTCATAACTTTCTAAACCCTTAAGAAAGTGGGAGACATTTAGATTTGGTATCATCTGCTTTCTATTGAAATAGATAATTTTTTTGTTTTACTGCAGAGCAGCCTCGAGGTCGGCCTCGAGTGGCTGTGCCTTAGGGGAAGTCAGGGAAGTCCCAAGTGACTTGCCCTAAAAACATCCCTCCCCCCTCCCCCATTTTTCAGAGTGCTTATCGTGCCCCCATTTCCGTCACTCACGGTGCAGAGCACTAAGATGAGTCGAGGCGGCCTGCGCATGGGATAGGCAGTCCCGACCAGGACGTCCCCGTCGGGACGAGTGTTGCAGCTCGCCTCGACGCCGTCGCTTGGATAATCCCCAGTGGCTGCCCAGCGGGCACCACGTTTGTGGCCGCCTCCAGGTAGCTGATAGAACGGCCGTGGCGCCACCATATCTTACTGCACTGTGCCCTGGTTGCTCCTGCAACAGCCGGGGCGGGGCCCGCCGGCACCCGGATGGACTTCCCTGCTGATGCTGACGAAGTATACGGCATCACGGGCGGCTCCATATGACCGGGGGTGTGTAGCGACGCGCGTACCTCCGAGCGTTGCGAGCGTACGTGCGAGTGAGCTGGCTATTTTCAAACCTTAATTTATGGTTTTAAAAATGATGGTCTGTTACCGAGGGGTCAAAACCTATGTCGTCTCGGCTTTCGCCAGGACCCCTGCCTTCAACTTCGGTGATCTTACGGGAGCCGGTACTTTACGGCTGCCCGTTAGCCCCGGGTACCAGCAATAAAGTGTCCACTTTCGCTTTCCTATAGTACTGTGTTCCCCACCTTGCCTTGAACATCCCTTGGAGGAGTTCGCTGGTGTGTCGGGCCTCACCTTCAACATGCAGAAGTGCGAGGTGCTGCCAAAGGGGACTTGTTATACTTCCGCGCGGCGAGCTCGGATTCTCGTACGTTCAGGCGCTAAGGTCCTCGGCATCGTGTTCCGTACCAACATCAAGCATACCATACTGACCAACGTGCGCGGCGTGCTCAGGGACTATCCCCCCCCCCCCCCCCCCGTACCCCGCGAGGTCTGAGCCTCCAACAACGTACGTGCCGCCCAAGGATGTGGACGTCGCCCCACCCCTGTTCTGCCCGTCCCCGTCCGCCAGTCGACCGTATAGCCGGGCACTTTGCGGCCTTCCACGACACCAGGACGGTAGCAACGAACACACCCGTATGGATGCTTTGAACGTGTCCGTCATCCCGGAGAACGCCCGGGACTCGTGGTCCATCGCCGTCTACGACCTTGTGGCTACCCGGACACGGCTGCACGGTGGTGGTGGTGGTGGGGAGGGGGGGGGGGGGGGGGGGCGTCCATACCGTCTTCCACAGGGCTTTAAATAAATTCGTCATAGATCTCAATTTTGGTTGTGCCTTGTTTAGTTAGCTGCATCAAACTGTCAGATGGACTGCTATGTTGCAAGCTTTTTGGAATTGCTATTGTCAGCATATGATTTAACTTCTTGCATTTTTGTACACTGAGCAACTTTTATTGTTATTTCTTTCATTGTCTGTGTATTTTGAAATGTATGTGCTTTGATATGATTCCTTAAAACTTGCGATTTCAATAGAAATGAGGTAAAGACAAAAATATTGACTCTCTTACATTTATTTCAGAGTTCAAAACATTTGAAAAACACAAAAATAAAATTGGACATGCACAGAAATATGAACCAAGGTCAATAAAAAAAACATGGACCAGAGTTGAAAACATTTAAAAAATGAAAAAATAAAAATAAACATGAAACAATCATGTGGTCCTCTTAGATTGGAATGGATGGGAGCGAAGCATGCGCCTTCTTTGAGACCTCATAGCCATGGTAGGATGGTCTTTCTCCTCCTCTGCCATCTGTTGAAAGGTTCACAAGAAATTCAGTTACAGAAAGAAGAGCAGCATATCACATTGAAGAGTATTACAAACTGACAGAAAGTTGATGTAAGAATTTACCTCCTGTAAATCTGATTGCTGATCAGTGTGTTGGTGTGTTTCGGCAATCTGCAATAGCTCTTTCTGTTCATTCTGAAAATTGTTGAATTCGGATAAATGAGAAAAAAAAAAGAAACGTTATAGCTTTGTTACTTACTCGCTCACAAAAAAGGAAATATACCTGCTCCTGAATGGTGTCGACTTGACAACTCCCAACTGCATCAGTATGCTGCTGTATTTCGACAGAGTCAAGTTGCTGCACATCTGCACTGTCAGGTTCAGTCTGAAAATTGTTCAGTTTTATGTAAATAAAAAGCAAATAAAACATTGAAGTTTTGTGACTTATTCACTCACAGAACACAAAAGAATGTACCTGCTCCTGAATGGTGTCAGCTTGGCAAGTTCCCACTGCATCAGTGAGTTGCTGTGGAGCACTCTCAGGTCCATTCTGAAAATTGTTACAAATTAAGCTGTAGGTAGAGTGAACAGTGAAATTTGAGAGCCTTCTAAGTATTTTCCCACAGAACAGAGAACAAGAACACCTACTTCTTGATGTATCACATGAGATTCCTGGGCATTCTGCCGGATTTTGAGCGCTGATCCTCTGGGTAATTCCTGAAAATATCACATAAAATTAATTTTCATTACCTACTCATATAATGGTATGTGCGTAAACAAAAGCAATGGTTTTGTTCCAAATAGGCTCCAGGGAAAAGGATCAGAGATAAAAATATGATCTTGAAAATTTGAACCACAACTTGCAAAGAACTTTCGCATTTTAAAAAGCTTGCCTGCACTGTGCTCCCATTGCTGGTGAAGTGAGCTGGAGAGGGCAGTGGCAGTCTACCGCCGATCACGTTCTATGCAATAAAAGAAGGGCAAGGAATTGGTACATAGTTAATGAGGTGAGGAACATTTAAACGTTTTTTCTAAAACTTACATGCATTGTAGTTCCATTACTGGTAAAGTTGGCTGGCGAGGGCACCTGCAGACCGTTGCCATTCACACTCTATGTGATAAAAGAAGGGCAAGGAATTAGTACATAGTTCATAGAGTAAGTAACATATACAAATTATAAAAACAACCTTACCTGCACTGTGGTTTCATTACTGGTGAAGTGGACTGGCAAGGGCAGTGGCAGTCTACCGCCGATCACATTCTATGCAATAAAAGAAGGGCACATAGAAGAGCTAGTCATAATTCATAAAGTAAGGAACACTTAAACATTTTCCCCAAAATAACCTGCCTGCATGGTGCTAGTGAAGTTGGCTGGCGAGGACACCTGCAGACCGTTGCCATTCACACTCTATGTAATAAAAGAAGGGCAAGGAATTTAGTACATAGTTTATACAGTAAGTAACACATAAATTTTTTAAAAAAACCTTACCTGCTCTGTGGTTTCATTACTGGTGATATGGGCTGGTGAGGGCAGCGGCAGTCTAACGCCGATAACATTCTGTGCAATAAAAGAAGAGCAAAGAATTACTACATAGTTTATGCGGTAAGAAACATTTAAACGTTTTTTTAAAAACTTACATGCATTGCGGTTTCATTGCTGGTGAAGTTGGCTGGCGAGGGCACCTGCAGACCGTTGCCATTCACACTCTATGTAACAAAAGAAGGGCAAGGAATTTAGAACATATTTTATAGAGTAAGTAACATATAAAGCTTAAAAAAAAAAAAAAAAACTTACCTGCACTCTGGTTTCATTACTGGTGAAATGGGCTGGCGAGGGCAGTGACAGTCTACCACCGATCACATTCTACGCAATAAAAGAAGGGCACAGAGAAGAGCTAGTCATAATTCATAAAGTAAGGAACACTTAAACATTTTCCAATAAAAACTTGCCTGCATGGTGCTCGTGAAGTTGGCTGGCGAGGGCACCTGCAGACTGTTGCCATTCACACTCTACGTAATAAAAGAAGGGCAAAGAATTAATGCACAGTTGTATTGTATGAAGGGAAAACAACGATGAGAGACAAACCTGAAGAACTCGTTGCATCATTATCATTTGCATGTTCATATTCATTTGCAGCATATTGAGCATGCGATTCTGTTGTTGTTGCTGCTGCTGCTGTTGGCACATTAACATCTGCATAAGTCGAACCATAGCTTGCTGGTTCGATCCGTCCATGGTTACACCTGTATGGGAGCAGTTCAAATAACCGTTTCTTTGGTACAGGCTAAGATGCTACAATGAACATAGGAATGAGCCAGGCAGTACTGCTGCCCTCTAATTCCAACTGTTGGCGCAGATGTATGCAAAACGACGTTCAAAATATTGAGAATGGGATTGACGTTGGACAAACACATGCATGACCAGAATGCTGGCCAGGTGCCGCACAGCACATCGCGAATACGGTCAAGTACTGCTGCGTGTTGGAGTACAAGGCAAGACGTGAGGCTTATGATCCCCTACACTGCCGTACTTACGATAAACCACTGTGCGAGAAATACGAGACAGTCTCAAGTATGAGGCAACCAGGAACCAGGCACGACTTCACTTTGGTGAACAAGTTACTTCGAGTTCACTCAGCTCACAAATCGAAAGATCGAGCCGGCGGCGCGTCGCAGTCCAAGTCAGTTCGCTGGGACGGGCGCGAGGCTAGAAAGTATGACAAATTTCGCGAGGGGATAGGTGGGATGCCTAGTCTCCAGGCGTCTGTTTTTTTTTTTTTAAATGTATTGTAAAAAAAGTGCATGAGTCTCTGAGCGTATACGGCGCATTTTAAACTTACCTGAAAATATACTGGGAATCTTATTTAGCGGCCCACTTTTTGCAGAGCCCGTCATTTCGTTCCAAGTAGACCTAGAGCGTTCAAATTTTGAGGAGGCATGTCCCAAGGGCCCTTCTCGAAGGCCCCAAAACCGCAACTTTTGTTGATTCATTCTAAGGGGTTGAACCACCCCCTTATATGGGACAATGTCGAAAATCGCCGTGACAGGGGATCATTAAAACCCATTAGTAGGGCGAAAGTTGGGAAAATCTCGAATTTCAACCCTCTCCAACCATCCCTTACTTTTGGAGGGGGTGAGGGGCATTTTTTCAGTTAGTGGTGGAACGGTTCCAAAATTGAATGACCGACGCGATTCCGATCAACCCCTTGACAGTGCCAAAAATTAGACACTTTTAAACGATCTCTTCTTGCTTTCTTTGGTTTCCCCTGTTAGGGGTAGCCTATTTTGCGGAAGCCTATTTTGCAAGGTTCCAACCTTTAGGACAAAGTTGTCAGACTAAGAAGTCGACCCCTAAAATGCCGCGATGTGTACCCCTGCAACCTGCAGGTGCTGAGCCATTTCAACTTGTGATGCATTTGCTGTGTCTCGTGAACGGTTCCTTGATCCTGCCCCCCCCCCCCCCCCCCCTCCCTCTCCCAATAGAGGTTGGGTGCTGACCAACTTGCCAGATGCCGCGCTGGCGGCGGCCGAGTTAAGGTTGAGCTTTGCACGCCCAGCAGGGAATCGCTGACCTCACTCAGTGACCGAGCCGTGGCGTGGCCGCCTGGCAGGTAGACTTCTCCCAATACGGGAAACGCTGCGGGCTTGCCTACATTCAGGCGCTCCAGCGCGCCATCGAGAGTCCTCGTGCAGCGGGGTACTGGAAGACTTTAGCGTCGCTGTGAACAGCCTCCAGGCGCGTCATGGCTCCGTCCTAGCGGAAAGCTCCACAGAAGCGGTTGAAGATGACGTTAGGGTAGTGATGGCCCAGCAATCAGAAAAATGCGACATTCACAACTCCAACACCCGTGACATGCGGTCTGCAACGTGCCTGCAAGCTCACTGTACGGCGCCCTCTTCGTGGACATGGGCATCGCGCCTGCTTAGGTTTTGTCCACATACTACGTAACGCGTGAAGGAGGTCGAGCGTTCCGGTCTGTTCCCTGGCGGAGGGGGTTATCTGACAAGGTGAAATGTAACTATTTAAATACAGCCTTTTTTGCTGGCGGCATCGGGCGGTCGTACCGCGGAACGCTCCTCTCTGACGGAAAAATCAACAAAAATAGGCAAATGCTACGTAACACGTGGGGGAAGGGGCGTTGGTCATCTGGTACGGTCTGTTACGTGGGGAAGGGGATCGAAATGGTAAAAAAATGGGTATAGTGTGTGGACTAGCACGGCATTCTACCCGCTCCCACAAGACACCACATGAGAGGCACATTCTGCTAAGATCCTGAACAAGCGCTTGAGTTTTCCACCACACACGCGGTTCGAGTTAGGCGTTGTCCATAAAGTACGTCCGCATTTTCTCCTGACAAAAACAGCGAGCAGTGACGCCATATCACTTCAGCCCGCACGACACGCATGCATGCTTCAGTTGTTATTGCCTACATACAAGGCGCTATGTGCACCAATATCAAAAGCCATTTCCTGTGCAACACATGAAGCACGTGCACGATATTGTCTTAAGGACAAGCCCAATTTCCCCAGTTAAGTCCCACGACGCGTCTGCTGGGTAAGCAACCACGACTTCAGGCATGTACTGGGTGTCCCAGCCAATGCAGCGCAGTCGAATGGGTTGCCTATCGGCGCCTTAAAGACAAAATAACACAGCGCATGATAACTGACCCGTAAGGCGCTGATAGGGAAACCCGCCTCCGTGTCGATCTGGCGTACCCTGGGTACTCGGAGCCGCCTGGAAAGAGCAGTCTTTCTGACCTGCTCAGCTAATAGCTGCAACGAGTATGTTTGGCTTATGCTACGATCACACTGAGCTGGCATTTGAACCCAGGGGAAAACGAACAAATTCGACATACCGGACTTACCTGTGTCATTGGAATAAACTCCACCTAGCAGTTAAGAGTGTCAGTCAGCAGAGGCCGGGGGCGGACAACGTCCCAAAGGCGGTGAACGCCTTCTCCAGCTGCCGGACCAGGGTCGGCAACCGACAGCATGGTGCAGCCTGAGGAGCTCTTCCTCTCTGGTTTTCTTATTGTTCCGAGTGTAGTTTTTTCAACAAATTTTGTATTTTTATCTATTCGGAATATTTTTTTATTCGGAATATTTTTTTTTTTTATTCGGAATATTTTTTTATTCGGAATATTTTTTTTTATTCGGAATATTTTTTTATTCTGAATATTTTTTTTATGTGGTGGAACAAATGTGAGGTGGGACAAGATAAAATATGAAAATATTCAGAAAGAAAGTAAACGATTATTTGACATTTTTCTCCTGAAAATAATATTTCATGAATAAAAATTTAATAGGTGGGACAAATGTGAGGTGGGAGAAACGAACTGACCCGCCTAATATGAAATCGCAAGGGTGTTGTGCACGTAAAAAAGTTTAAGTTTAATTTCAGTTTAAGTTAAATTTAAGTTTAAGTTTAATTTTAAGAAACGTGTTTCATTAAAAAATTAAAAAAAAAAGCAAACACAAAACGAATAAAAAAAGTTTTAAGAAAAAATGTTGTACAAAAAAACAGTACCACTTTTTTCTTAAAACAAAAAATTTAACAAAAAAATTATAACAAAAAAATTTAACAAATTTTTTTTTCGAATCAGTAGAAAAATAATTAGCGGTTTTTTGTATAGGTCTCCTGGGGACAGGATTTTCCGCTTGACCAAAAAATTCTAACGACGGTTAGGTGTACCTCATGGGTCCGTTGGAAAACACTAGGTTCGTACTTACGCGGTCCTGTCAGAACGTCATTAACAAAATATCGTATTGCCTCGCTGGCACGAGATAATACGAATTTCAATAATGACGTTCTGACAGGCCCTAACATAGGCCCCCTCGCCACCACGCACACAGAACAGAGGGAAGGCCCTTAGGTTTAGGTTAGTACTTACACGGTCCAGAGGTAGAACGTCACATCAAAATATCGTATTGCCTCGCTGGCACGAGATAATACGAATTTCGACGATGACGTTCTACCTGGACCTAACTTAGGGGGACGGCCCCACACACACACACACACCTACACCCACACCTCAGGGTTCGGTTAGGGTTAGGCTGGGTTAGGTTAGGTTAGGCTAGGCTGGGTTAGGTTAGGTTAAGGGTAGGTTAGGTCATGTCCGAATCGGGAATAGGTTGGGTTAGGTTAGGTTAGGGGTAGGTTAGGCTGGGTTAGGTTAGGTTAAGGGTAGGTTAGGTCATGTCCGAATCGGGAATAGGTTGGGTTAGGTTAGGGGTAGGTTAGGCTAGGTTAGGTTAGGGGTAGGTTAGGTTCGGGTTAGGCTAGGTTAGGCTAGGCAGGGTTAGGTTAGGTTCGGGTTAGGCTAGGTTAGGCTAGGCTGGGTTAGGTTAGGTTAGGGGTAGGTTAGGTCATGTCCGAATGAGGAATAGGTTAGGTTAGAACAGGTTTCGACAGGCCATGTCCGAATGAGGAATCAAGATGGCGGCATGTCCGAATAAGGTAGCTATACTACTCACGCTGGCATCATGGAGCACATCATCGTCCGCAATAATGAGGACGTTCCGCTATAACGTGAGGTGTCTCTGCCCCACCTCCACTGCAATGCGACATTAACAAGAATCTTTCATCGGACAAACAAACTCAACTTCATGACGTCTTTCATCGCAAAGGCGGATGACCCCGCTGCATCAGTGTTCGAGACGCCAAGCTGGAACCCCAAGACACGACATCGGACTAGGTCCCACAGTACAGGGTGCTGCCCACCCGACGCTCTCCAGGAGTAGGCAGCAGGGTAACTGAGGTAGAACGGGGCTGTGCGCACGGCTCTAACTCTGGCAAACACAAACTTTCTGGACAGTGTTAGGCCAGCCTACGTGTCGGGAGCTAGGCTTGCGAAATTCGAGGAGACGCGGCGGGCGCGGATCGGCACCCCGCGCGGCCACGAAGGCGAGGGCTGGAGGGCAGTTGCCCGTATGGAAACTGTTTGGTGAATCTCGTTGGGATTCCGTCGTAACCTAGTCGTAGTAGAACGACGACAAGAACGCGACGAGATTACGACGACATTCCTACCAATTTCCAACGACACTATGACGAGATTCAGACGGACGGACGCCTGTGGTTCCTACGAGAATACTACGACATTCCAACGAGATTCCGACGACAGGCCAGGCCAGTGAAAATATTGACTGACAAAAGTGAAAATTTTCGGGGAAGCGACCCTCCGACCCTGCACTCCGGAGTCTGATGCGCTCTGCACCAGGCCACGGTGCTTGCTGGAGACGAGAGGCCGGGAGAGCTGGCCACGTGCGGCAGGTGACGTCCGACGGCTAGACCATTCCTCCAGGGGGGACTTGACCAGCTTGGCATGTGGGCGGCGTTTGCGAGGGCATGAGGTGGAAGAGAAGAAGCAAAGGTAAGTGTCATGTGACATTTGCAGTGTTCTTATTGGTACAAAATGAAGGGCACACGAAACGAGGTGTACAACAAAACGTTCCAGAGTTCTGAAGCATAAAATTAAAAAAAAAGTATGAAAATATTCAGATTTTGATGGAGTCTCCCACACGGTATCTCTTCGTTATTCGTGTGACGTAGGCAGGCTTTCATCGCAGCAGCATCCAACACATAGTAAGGTTTTTTTTTTAATTGCAGGAGGACTTTCTCAACACAAGGGAATGACACCAAGACCAAGACCACGTCATGGGCTTCGCTCACCGTATACCACTGTTCCGCCCCATCGCGCCGGGTGCGGGCACTTCTCCCTGAGCCTGCCCTGCTGGGGCAAGTAACCCGCATAACAAACGCCTGAATGTAGGCAATTCGCGAAGCTTATTCCCCTCCGAAGCCCAGGTCTGGCTACGTATCGTGAACGAACTCGCTGTTTTGCCGTACGAACATTCAGTTACTGTACAACTCCAACTGCCGATCTTTGCCAACATAAGCGAAGCTTATGACAGCTAACCTCCGGAAAACTCCATTTCATGCGTATGGGAGCTCCACATTGTCAGGGTAGATTTGAAAATCGAAGTGGCTTCCGCGCTTTTAAAGATAAAATTACGTTCCCAGCCACAAGCCCTGCGCGGCGCTGGCGAGCGACACGTTCTAGACGTGTAGCGGCCTCCAGCAGACAGACCCAATCCAACAGTAGTGAGTACTCGGTGATCGGCAAGAGACTGTAAATCTTGTACCTTCATTTACCCATTCTCCCAATCGAGCTTCACTCAGCCCGTCGGGGTCACTGTACCAAGATGATTGAAGATCTCATAGGGCCAGCCAAGTCGGACTTCATTGAGGTAACGTGGGGAACACAGTAACGGCGAGTGAAGTGGTAGTTGGGCGAGGCCCGTGAAGTGTGATTATTTTCATATTTCTTTCAAGTCCAATAATCTTTTTTTTTCCTTAGTCAAAATTGGCCCTGCCACCCTAGATTAGGAAAACCTTTGAGCGTGCCAGCGTGGCGGTTCAAAGTGAGTGGTTCTTGAGGTAAGGAAGTGAATCTTCTAAAGAAGTGAGCTAGTGCTTGTGTCCTCTCTACTAGCTTCCTCTTTGAAGAAAAAAGGTTCGGAAAAGTGTGATTGTTCGTAAAACTGTAAGCAAATTAGACCCAATCCTCGTCTAAAGAGGTTGTTTATTCGTACTGTGTTCTGAGATTTTTATCGAGATCTGTTTCGGTTTATTGTTAGCAGGCCAGACGGCCCTGGTAGGGCTCCCGGCTGACTGGGGGTGTCAAGTGACAATGTCGCGTCCGGCCAGCTGGGAGGAGTGCCTCGTCTGGACGCTAGGGCGCAGCACACCCTGGACACGGCTGAGAGGCTGGAGGACTATGAAAAATATGAAGGTGATGGGTGGGGGACCGGGAAGTGGTGAGTTGAAGGTGTGTGTCGAGGGGGGAGGGTGTGCATTGACTGATTACCGTGGAGGAAAGTGAAAGTGCCCAAGTGAGAAGAGAAGCAGTGCGATAGGAAGGACTCCAGTGGACAGAAAACCGAAAGAATGGAAGGAAAGGGTGAGTCGGGTAGATCGGGATAAGGTGCTGCCACTAGGGAATGAAGACAGGGAACAACTACATTAGATTAGTGTAACCGAGCAAGGTGCCACGCTAGGTTAAGACGCCATGTGTGTGAGGTAGGAGAGGAAAAAAGGTTATGGATTAAAAAGGAAGGTTATGAATAAAAAAAAGGGGGATGGAGAACTGTGCCTTCCTTCATTGCCATTGAGCCCCTGTAGTCCTTGTCCGCAATGTAAGAAGAATAGAGGAGACGTGAAAGAACCACCGAAGGTAAAATAACCCAACATTATAAAAGTTGAAAGACCCAGTAGTCTCTTCAACGAATACCAGCGGCAAAAGAAATTTCTGGTGTGAAATTCCATGCTTTTCAGGTGTCGTGGCGGGTCCTGGAAAACGCATTCTGAGAAACATTCTCGGGTGAGTTTCACAGCGAAGAGGCTCGCGACCGCATAGAACAGAGGGTAAAGAGACCGGACGGGACTGTCCGTAAATATGTAATGGATAAGCTGGAACTACTGTTAAGATGTGACGTGGACATGAACAAACAGCACAGCTCCAGGAGGTTAAAAAGGAGCTAAGAAGGGAAATACAAAATAGACTTGTAGGTGATAGTCTTCAGCATGTAGAAGTTACTGAAGAAGCTAACCTCAGTTGAGGGAGACCTCAATGGGATGAGAGAGAAGGTCAGATCCGATGAGATTCCATCTATTGTGCTAGTGGACGAGTGAAAGGATACTGTGAATCGACAGGAGGAGGCCAAAGGATCGGACAGGAGTACCACTAGCTGTTTGTGCAGCCCTTGACCTAGGGGGTGCCACCTGGGTGGGACGGTGAGAGGTCTAGAAAGCTAGGTAGGGTTAGGATGTAAGTAAATTTGGAAGTAAAATGGGATAAAAAGGGACCAGGTCGTTAACTTGCATCCCACCCCTATTAGTCCGAGGCAGCCGCTGGAACCGCCGACGTACACTGGACCAGCAAGGTATGACGGTACGAGGGGCCAAGGACCCTACCGGAGAAGAGAGGCATTCTAACACTAAGACGACGTCCCAAAAATCGAGGATATCGAGGATGAAATAGCAGCCTTAGAATTATTGATGCGAGCCTCATCGATCAAGCCATCGATAAATGACCGCCGCGAATTGTCTCAGAAAATCAACATCTCTTGAGACTGAAATCATTGGTGTCTGTTGCTTCAAAGTTAAATGAAATGATTCCACAAAAACAGGAAATCGCTGCAGCACGTACTACAGAAAGCAAAGAAGTAGTTTAAAATCAGGGTATAAGCTTACTTGTTCTTCAGAAAACAATGTCTTTTGTTCCTCAATTATTTCGTCGCCGACTCTTACCTACTGTCAGGGAGCCGCGGAGGTTTGAATACTCGCGGGCCCTGCAGAGGAAGGCGCGATGACATCCGATCCAGACTCCGCGCGACACTCGGGACGCAGCGGAAAGCACGACCCGAGAGCGCGCTGGGTCCGGCCGTCCGTTAGACGTGTTCCGGCCCTCGACTGGCAAAGACCAGCTCCGTAAGTGCTTGGTGGCCTCACTATTCAGATCGGTTATCCCTTTAACTTAAATCTAGTGAGTGTTTCTTCCGAAAACTACAACCCGTGTTACTCCCTGGTAAGACCACTGAGTTCCCAGCCGGTTTCCGAGCCTAGGTACATCGAGTCCGAGTGCCTAGCCGGTAAAGCCGACACCTACTGAACTGAGTTTATGAAATCCTCTAAAGCAAGAGAGACCAAAGATTTAGGTCTCAAGAGATGTTGCTTTTCTGAGTCATTTTTAGTGGCGTTTTAACCTCAGAAAATGTTTATATTTTCTTCTGTATTGGGAGTAGAATTGAAGAAAAGTGGGTGCAGTGTTTCTTCCATAATAATTGGATTCGTCACATTCTTGAAACCGTGAAATTCTTCATGACAGCACGGTACGTTTAGAAGCAGTAGACTTCAGTCAGCCAGAATCACGTGTGTGTAATGTCTCAGCAGAGAGGAACAGATAGACAAAAGAAACAACACTTTAAACCAGATAGATCTTTAAGTGACTGCTTTGGTGTTGTGCAAGACATCAGAATAGTTAACTAAATAATGTGCATTCAGAGTAAACAAACAGCAGTGGCAACAAGAGCGCTCTGATACTGCCATTCCATTCCCTATTCCCCCGGGCCAATCAAAGTGGCGTATAAACATCAAGACCTGACAAAGAGGCGTATATTCTAGTACTGGTCTGGCACACTGCCGAATATTCATGTGGTCTGAGAAAGTAGCTTTCATCCAAGCCTGATTTTACGCCACTTGTCACAGACCGCACTCTCAGAAAAATTAAATTGAATTGACTAAGAATATCAAGATGGCTAAAATTTGGTCGATTTTTCGACGAAATTTTAGTGGAAACAACTGATTTCTGGTTGAATCGACTAAAAATTCTAGTCATCTTGATTCTCTTAGTGAATTCAATTTTATTTTTCTGAGAGTGCGTAGAGGGTTTTACGCCTCTTGTCACAGACCGCACTATGATCATGACTAATATTGATTTAACTCACACTTGAATATACAATTTAAGATTATAATGTATGTTGCATTAGTGACCTGAAAAGCCATTTTATACACTCTCAGAAATATAAAATTGAATTGACTAAGAAAATCAAGATAACTGCGATTTTTTAGTCTATTCAACCAAAGATCAGTCGTTTCTACTAAAATTTCGTCAAAAAATCGACCAAACTTTAGTCATCTTGATTTTCTTGGTCAATTCAATTTTATTTTTCTGAGAGTGTAGCTTGCCTTATTCACGGTAAAAGTGTTGTCTTGAAATTCAAGACACCCGATGCTGTTTTGAGATTTAGGCCGAAATCCAAGACGACTTCTTGAAACTCCGCGCTAGGGTGGTCTATATCAGCGAAGTGGGGTAAACTGTTATGGGCTGACTGGTCAAAAGTTTCATTTTGGCATTTAAAAAATGTACGCAAAACCAGAAATCTGTCGGACAATATTTAGAGGTCGCACACTGTAAATATTGTCCGACAGATTTCCAGTTTTGTACACATTTTTTAAATGCCAAAATGAAACTTTTGACGATTCAGCCCATAACAGTTCGCCCCACTTTGCGGATATGGACCACCCTACTCCGCGCCAGTGCTGCCAGAAAAGAAGGCACAAAGTAGCCCAAACACACAGGTGTAAAGATTGTGCTTACCTGCGCCTGCCTACGAGGCAACATGTGGTCACGGCTGTTGGCAATTTGCCTAGTGGGCATGTGCAGGTAGGCACAATCTTTACACCTGTGTGTTTGGGCTGCTTTTTTCCAACTTTTCTGGCAACACTGCTCCGCGCCCGCGCTGCCAGCGACAGCGCATTGCGCACATCAAGGGGGAAGGACCACTTTTGCGCTCACGTTTTATTAGTTGCTGTCAACTTGATTTTAAAAGTTCACCTGGATAAAACGTGAGCGCAAAAGTGGTCCTCCCACCTTGATGTGCGCGATACGCTGTCGCTGGCAGCGCGGGCGCGGAGCAGTGTTGCCGGTCCAATGACGAAACAGCGGGAAATAGCAGACGTTCTGAACAACCCCGGGACCACACTACGCGCTTGTAGGCGAGGAGTGGCGGTTTTAACTTTTAAAATCATGTTGCCGGCAGCGAATAAAACGTGAGCGCAAAAGTGGTCCTTCCCCCTTGATGTGCGCATGCGCCATCGCTGGCGGCGCGGGCGCGGAGTTTCAAGACGTCGTCTTGGATTTCAGCCTAAATCTTAAGACAATGTCTTGAAATTTCAAGACAACATGTTGACACCGCACTCACGGGCGGGACCTTCGTGACGCCCCGCACGTGAAGAGCGTACCAGCGGAGCCCCACAAACATGATCCACTAACACACACCGCCCGACGCGCCCGGACCGCGCTGACCCAAATGAGTGTCGCAATCCCAAAACAATACTCGCGCCACCGGCCGAGAGGCGGCACTCACGGGGGCCAGCGGCGGCATGAGCGCGCGGGAACAGATCAGACTTCATCGAGCACTCGACCCGGACAGACAGGTGAGCTGAGACGACGGCTGTGGTAGTGGCGATCCGTATTCTGTATTCTAATATGTATCCATAACCTCCATCTGTATTCCGTACATTACACTAATATTTAACTCAAGTAGTTCTAGTAGTTCTTTCCCGAATCAAAGAGGCTTCATAGATAACATGGTGCATCATCGGCCGAACCTACCCCTGCTGCCCTTGATGGCCGACAAGACAGCATCTGTAACCTCTCAACTCCTGGAGGAAATCCGACAACTGGTGAAAAACATCGCAGCTACACCAACTCCAGCAAACCCCGGCATCTACTTCGAGGCCCCCCACACCCACAACATCAACGACCGCATCGCCGCAGCCGTCGCCCACCGCATCCCGCCCTAGCGGCTTAATCCTCCTCCCAGGGGCTGGCCCGGGTCCCAGGGAACAAGGTGGTGGGGATGACTGGGGACCATTTTAAGGGTTTAAGTTGTTAGGACATCGACTTCTCAGTTTGACATCTTTTTCTAAAACGTTGGAACCTTACGAAAACAGCTTCTGCACGTTCCTACCCCAATCAGGAAGAGCAGCAAGATGAAATCGTCAAAAAGAGTCAAATTTTAAGAGGTTCATCTGAGTCGCGGCGGTCATTATTATTATTATTATTTGCGCTCAAACTTTGTACAATTTGTTCAACTCAATGCATGGAGGACTAAGAAAGAAGCCTATTAAAAAAAAAACGGCATCTCAAATTTAGAATTTTGATCAGAGATGAAGCAAATTTTGTTTCTTCAGAGAAATCAGCTCGCCGCCTAATCTCAGATCAAAAGGTATTTTTTCACTCGGCTTGTTTTTCAGTCCTCAATGGGGGCATCCATATACCACGTGATCCAAAATAGGCCACTTTTAGACCCCCCCCCCCCCCCCCCCCCCTCTCCCCGCGTGACCTGGCTAACCTAACCTTCCCATGTATTTAATATTGGAGCGTGTCCTGGGGCTGCCCCCCCCCCCCCCAATTCGGTCACGTGGTGTGTGGATGGCCCCTATGCGCTGGGTTGAACAAACTGTTAAAAATTTGAGCGAAAATTCGTGTTTAAAAATTCATCCCGCCCGAGCGGCGTAAGCCTCTTGATCCGCCTCGCGGGGCCAGACCCTCGAGCCGGCCGGGCCGGGTACTGGCCAGTCAGCGTTATTTGATTTTCGTCCACTGTCCTTCCCGGTGGAGTGGACAAAAATCAAGGATCGACTGTAAAATGTTAAAATTAACGTCAAAGAAACGTCAAGTATACCTCAAACGCACGTACGGGTGATAAAAATAGCCGGCGTTGCCGCGATTCGTCCCCGCGATCGGCGCTGGAGGCGAACGCCGCAGCGCGCTCGGCCAAAGCGACACATGGAAGGTGTTCACCTTTGTGCAGTCGCTGCGGGGAGACGCCGAGCAGACGATATCGCGAGCGCTCCAGAAAGGTGACCGCCTCCCCCACCCATTACAAGCGTCGCTTTGGCCGAGCGCGCTGCGGCGTCGCCTCCATCTTCGATCCCGGGAACGAATCGCTGGCAACGTCGGCTAATTTTCTCATCCGCCTGTGCGTTTTACGTGTCTTTGACGTGACTTTTAACATTTTACCGTAAAAAGCCAAACTTCCGTCATATTAACGCCAAACATGTTTGCCGTACATCTGACGTTAGTTTGACGTAAGTAGCTGGCGTTCGATTGCCGTATTTTTGTCGTAAATATGATGTCTGAAACACTCCTTAAATACGTCATACGCGCTGCTGCCCCCGCCGACGCTCCTAGCGCCGCTCCCGCCAACACGGGCCCTGGTGCTCGCAGGCGGGGACACGGCGGCACCTTCACCGCGACGCTCGCGCGCCAGGAACAATGCTTCAGACCCAACGGACTCAGCCGAACTCTTGTACCCAGGGATGGCCATGACATGTCTGATAAGCGAGAAAAGGCAAGAGGTTTCCTTTCTGTTTTATTCTGTAACGACGCGTTCGAAGACTAAACGACCTGCAACTGACAGTTTTTCGAGCCAATTATTTTAAGTGTTGTTTTTGAACGGACATCACTAGGATGACCCTTTCAATTAATATTAATAATTAATAATTAGTTGCTATTAATATTGTTGATTGTATTGTTGTTGTTTTATCGGTAACACAATGAGCTTACTGGACATGTTAACTGATCGATTGCACTGTACACACTATTGTTTTAATTCTTTAAAAAGTATTCATTCGTCTGCTTGCATGCAGCACGTATAGATTCATTCAAGGTGGTGTTTTGTGCTACTCGTTGTATCGTGTTTCTGCTTTGCCCGCACGGGAGATTGTTAGGCTGAAGAAAACGCCCCTTACCCATCCCCGCGAGAGTGTGTGTTCTCATTGCTTCGGGGCATTGAAAGTGTAATGTGTTTTAGGTCCAGAATGATATTGTGCTAGTCTTATGAGGTCCTGATATTTGTTTGCATGTACTCGTTTGCAACGAGTGAATAATTGTATAAAATGTATCGTAGAGTAGAGCAGTAGGGACTAGTTTCGCAGCCACACAGGATCGAGTGCAGGACGCCCTACCGGCATAATAGGGTATTCCGGAGCAGGACTTGGCCAGAAACAAGAAGAAGACAAGAAGCACTCAAAGTGGACACGGAAAAGCCTAACCTCCAAATCTTTCCCGAAGAACAAAACATTGGTGCATCGGCAAGGAAACGAGCAGCCCGATTAAATCGGGCGGGTGGACGCAATTCCTACGGGAATGTTTTATCTCTTCAAATTTTGTATTCGCAGCAACGTGTCGTGCCCGCACCCAAAAAATTGTGTTCTCGATCCCGGAAAAATCAAGAGCATTTGCATTGAATCTAATAGAATGTTCTTGGTCCAAGTGCATGATTACTGGATTCAATGCAAATGCTCTTGATTTTTCCGGGATCGAGAACACAATTTTCTGGGTGCGCGTTCGTGCTTGTGCTTACAGTGTCAAATGGTGCACAAGTGAACGGGGTCTTAAATCCCATTTCAGTGTGACATTCCTGGACCGAAGAACGCTCCCTTCACCGGAACCCATGTTTCCGAAACCCTAACTTCCCCCCAGGTGTCACCCGAAACTCTGGCGTCACAACTTTACGAAAAGTGCAGCGTGGTACCCTCTACAATCTAAGAAGAGTGTAGCGAACGACTATGTTGTTCCAGGAGCACATATTCCACACTTCATGACCACTGCTAGACCTTAGGATTTATTTGAAGCCGACGCGCTTCAAACTTTCAAGCCCGGCTGGACGCGTCAAATTGAAGCAGGAAAGCTTCAAACCGAGCATCCCCACAGCTGCCAGCGTTTCCCCCACTACGGCCAGCCGGGGATTGGAAGCTTTCCTGCTTTAATTTGACGCGTCCAGCTGGGCTACAAAGTTTGAAGCGCGTCGGCTACACGCGCACGCACACTTACAGTCCCACGCACCTACACCCACGCAAACACTCACTAATACTCGCGCGCGCGCACACACACACACACACACACACACACACACCGTACACTCGCACGCATTCACGCGCACATACACTTAGTCCCACGCATGCACGCTCACACTCGCGCGCGCACCCACACACACCCTCACAAGCACACACACACGCATTCGCGCGCACTTACTGTCCCACGCCTCACATGCACACACACGCATTCAAGCGCACGCACAGTTACAGTCCCACGCACCCACACCCACGCAGACACTCACGCACACACGTGCACTCACCCGGGGGCACTGAACACGACACTGCAACACATAAGCACGCGCGCACCGCAGTCCGTGCTCACACAAGTCAGGACACAACGGCATGTGACGCGCGCACACACACACACACACACACACACACTCGCATACACTTTGCACGCACACTTACGGTCCCACGCATTCAAACACTCGCGCGCACACACACACACACACACTCCCATGCACACACATGCATTCACGCGCACTAACAGTCCCACGCCTCACATGCACACATACGCATTCACGCACCCACACCCACACTCGCGCACACACTCACGCACACTCACGCACACACGTGCACTCACCGGGGGCACTGAACACTACACTGCAACACACTAGCACGCGCGCACTGCAGTCCCTGCTCACACACGTGGGGACACACCGGCATGTGGCCTCTCCGCACCACCGCGGCAGTGTCGTGCTTCTCGAATCAGCGCTGGCCACAGACTGATATTTGCAGCCTGCGGCGCAGAGCTTCAGCACCCCGGCAGCGGAGAGAGGGGAGAAGGAGGGGGGGGGGGGGGGGGGGTCGTCTTCCCCTGGCTCCACGTTCTCCGGAGCTCGTCAGCCCGTTTCACGGCTGGGCCTGCAGTGCATACACAGCATATTCAGCACATCCACCGTCGCGCCACATGTAAGACGAGCGGCACGCGGGGCGGTGTCCGCGCCGACGGCAGCAGTTGGGAGCAGTGCAGCAGCTGAGGGGCCGTCCTTGTAGCGAGCAGCGGTACAAGCCGCGCATAGCAGCATCCACCCCGGCTCGCCCTGTTAGAAGGCGACATTACCGTTACCCTACTTCGTAGTTTCTTAACACGTTCGCTGCGAGACTAGTTTTTAAATGATCCTGGGAGTTGCGCGTCCAGTACATGGCCAAGATGGGTACCCTTCAACTAATGACGTTTGAGGGACCAGAAAAATGAGCGTGGGAACATGGTTCCCACGTCGCAGTCAACGAAAGTTTTGGTGTGGGAACATAGTTCCCACGTTGCAACCGGGCGTGGGAACATGGTTCCCACGTCGCAATCGGGCGTGGGAACACGGTTCCCACGTCGCAGCCGGTAGCCATTGGTAACAGCAATTTGCCTTCCTTCGTTTATTCTCAGTTATCCGTGTTAATCACGGTTCATCTTCATTTCCCCCGGAGTAATGTGAAACTATCACGCTTGCTCATGAGAATGCCATAGTGTGCAGGCGCGGATCCAGGAGCGGCCCAAGGGAGGAGCAAAGTACCACTTTTTGCCTACTTACAGGCGGAAAAGCTTCGCATGTTGCCTACCTTTCAGGCGCCCTTCGGTCGCCGATAGGCCCGAAGGGCGGGAGGGCACTTTCCCTGTGCCCCCCCCCCCCCCTGGATCCGCGCCTGTAAGGTCGGTACTTCACTTCCCTTCGTCGAGGTGAGGACCCACTCAACCGCTCAGGGCCGTAGCCAGACTTAGGTATCGGAGGGGGATGTGTCGCGCTAATAGACTACATCAGACGCTTTGTTATGCTGGTTGCCTACCGCAGTTACTGATTTCCCGGCGGGGGGGGGGGGGGGGGGGGGGGGGGGGCTGTTGACATAAGGTCGGAAATGGATGGACAATCTGGTATCCTGGTCGGACGGAGCACCTACCGCGCAATGCGCGCTTCCGTTGCCCCGTGGCGCCATTTCGCGGCGGACGAAGACACACATGACAACCAGCCAGCGTGCAGGCTGGGCGCGAGCTTAGGGAGGGACCAGGGCCAACCAGGGCGGCCTAGACCCCTGCGCCGTGACCGTTTTCACGGCGGCGGCGGCGCGCCGTCAAAATTTCCTCGGCGGCGGCGAGGCCCGAAAATTGACGGCAGCGGCGGCGCGGCGCGGCGTTTCTTTGTTTTTCCACTGAAAAGTAGCGAAAACTGCCAAATTGGTTGACGTAAAATCATCAAAGATGCTGTCCGTTTATCGCTGCCAAAGAATATCTATCCTCACAACTACTAACCGAAAAACATGAACAATTTGTTGCTGCTAAATAAATTTATGGACATGAAAAATTTGCTGCGACGAAAAATTCGTCGACGGAAGTCGAGAAAAAGGCCTGGGCGCCGACCGCACCGCCATCCCGAACGACGGCGGCGGCGCGGCGCGGCGGCGCAGGGGTCTAGGACGGCCGCGGCCAGGCGCGGGGGGAGGGGGGGGGGGGGTCATGGGGAATGGGGCCCGTTCGGTTTCTGGCGCTTTATCTTCTCAGTGACCTCGTTATACGAATGCGATTGAGGGCTAAAACACAGAGTGTCATTTGGGAGGATCGTTTGAATATTTCTCGCTATAAAGTTGGCTCCTGCTGCCGCATTGCGCTCGTCGGCTGTTTTTTTTTGTTTTTTGTTTCTTCGCGCAATTCTCGTCGAGTGTCGGTTGACTGTCAGCACGAGTGTCATGAAGAGAACATTGAAGTTAACACCTGAAAATGAAGCAGCGAATGGGAGAGGTAAGTACAAAAGTTTGAACTAGAACTTTTTGTAAACACATCGTGTCTGTGTATATTTATATCAACGGAGATCAGCAGCGGCGGGGCCAGCTCTCCAAGGTACAGAAACCGTTGCATTTATTTTGTCGCCTGTCTATTAGTCGAACAACAGTGGTTGCGTCCGTCTTAGAGTAAATCAGCGATGACCGCCACTGGATTTAGGGTGACATATTATCAACTGATAATTTCTATTCTTTTTGCAAGATTGGAGAGTTCCAACAAAATCGTGCGCGGTGACTTGGGGGTGACGATTTGTTTGACCGTTGATGTGCTAGTTGATTTAGCTTCGATGGTCATCGGATTGTTGATGTGTAAAAGCTTTCACTATTTTACCATTACTAATCAATTTCCTCGTTTCTGTAGTGCTTTGTACTCGTCCCCGCGTCTCGCGCGGTTCAGTGTGGGCGAGTGTGGGCTTCCGAGCTCGCACTGCAGCACTGCGCTGCTGCGTCTTCTCAGCGACCGGGCCCTCTGGTGTCACTTGACTCCGAGAGATGGCGCTGCGGTAGTTTCATTGCTCAGATTGCTCGGGAGGTGCTAGCGTACGGTCTTTGATCTCTTCTGTCCAGGGGAAGTCACTGCAAGGGGTAGCCTGTCTGCGTGCACTTGGGACGGCTTCGGTTCGATTACCGCGTCACCCTGGCCCGAACTATAATCGTTGTCGGCTTTACTTTTAAACGAATCCTCATCACGATTCAATGACCGCGCATTCGGGGTACCGACGTCACCTACATAGGCGAACTTTTACAGCACTGAGATCGCCCCCTTTGCTTCTGTACCGGAGGGCAGGGAGTGGGGGGGGGGGGGGGGCAGAGGGCAATAAGGGTGACATCGTCCGTCCCAAGCAACCGACCGGGCGGCACGCGGTACGCTGCGACCGCGGCGCGGCTGCCTGGCCGGAGGTGGCGCAGCGCAGGCCACCCTTTGGATTTGTTCATATATTACGTGGCATATACTGGGGGGACGGGGGTCCAAGTCAAGTGTGACATCCCCATGTAAGGGGACGTACGCAAACCACGTAGTTATTAAAATGGGAGGGGGGTCTGCGGCCAAAAACCACGTCCCTGCAGTTAAATACCGGAAAGGCCAAAATAGTGTGACTCAAAATGTTCACCGCTCCTTTAGCCGCCGGCCGCAGGCAGTCGTATGACCCCACGCCCGGCGCCGCAGCTCTCGGTGTTTGGGTGGGGTCGAGTGAGGTGTCTTCGAACCCGGGGTTTCTCTTGACCGCTTTCGTATCGTGAGTCGCAGCTCTGATTACAATATTTAATATTTTTCAATTTTACAGCACAAGCAGCTGGCTCGTCGCAAGCTCGTCGATCATCCAAACTCAGCTTGAAGTCTAGTTGGAAACCTCCTGTACAGTCTGATCGACTGTGCTAACAACCACAGGCATTGGCTGGGCTTTCCCCGCTGGGGTCTTCGTCCTCCCACAATGAAGGCAGCTCGACCGCAAAAAAGTCAAAATGGACCCCTCCACAGAAAATTAGTAAGTTTCTATGGACTGGCGCGTAAATTTTTTCGGTTTCACTCGCCCTAGCTGCGTAATACGGACGTAACTTATTATTTTTTCTTCCACACAGGTTCTTCTACGTTCCATTCTGGGTCGACGTTACGTTATATGCCTCTGCGCAATCGAGCGAATGCCACGAAAGCAGAACCGCTAGGCAGGAGTCGCCGGCTCCGACTTTAAAAAAGTCAAACTGGATACCCCCCCCTCAAAGGAATTGGTGGTACGTAATTTTCGTTCTTTAGAAAACGCTAAGAGATAAAACAGTCCTGCGAGCTGGTATTTAAGCCCGTGCCGGCCAAATTTGTGACGATACGATGATGTCTCGGAAGCATTGTTCGAGTCGTTTTTAAAACCGGTTTTAAGAAATCGGGTTTAAGTACCGGCCCTGAAATATATGACAGATATCGGCTTCTCAGCGAACTATTTCCGATTTTTCAATTTTTTTTTTAAATTGTGTCAGGCCTTCTTTCCAGCTGCTTCCGGTCGGCAGCGGTCAACCTAAGACCGACAGGTGAAAAACGGTTCGGAGCAACGCCCGGGGAGGCACAATCCTCGCAGATAGCGTCACACTATCGACGTCTACCCTGCAATCACCCGTCGATGTAAACAAGCACAGTGGACAAGCATTACATCAAAAATGGGTTTCACCAGTTCTTAATAAAGGTAATTTTTGCTCTGTAGCCAAGTTCAAAATTTCTGCATATTTTCCTAGCGCACGCTAACATATCTTCCCGTCTTTCTTAGATGTTTCTTTTACCCCGTCTGGGTCCAGGCTGTCTGGAAGAGGCGCCGGGAGTAGCTTCACGTTAAACAGAGCAGCTTCCCCGCGTCCTGGGAGTTCTCCATTCTCGTCTCCATTCGCCTTTGCGCCCCTGTCAGGAGATCAACTGAGTGAAGAGAAGTCCTCGTTAGTTACAGTCGCAGATAACGAAAAGAATGGTTATTATAACTCCCGACAAACCTAATAATTATTTTTTTTTTTTTTTTTTTTTTGCACAGTTGCCAGCTCCTCAAGATGTTTGTCCGTTTCCTCACTCGGTGTTCGAGGCAACCTCTCACCGAAACCTCCGCTATCTCGCCCAGGAAGCAGGGAAGCTTCCGTGTATACTGCGTCCGTGATTCCACGTCCTCGACCACAGCGTAAGGTTTTTCGTTACTGCTTGACAGTCAAATCAAATATTCGGTGGCTGACAACGTATTTTTAAGTTCCCCAGAGTAAAAGCAAGTTGTACAAAAATGACTGTTTTGTCGTTAGATTGAACGATAAAATACCCCGTTTTAGAGCCGGTATTTGAACCCAGACTGGACGCACTTTGGTAGAAAAATACTATTTAAATATTTAAATATCCGCTCTGGAAGGCGTATTTTCTTTTGCTGTCGTTTTTTTCTTCCCTTCACCTCTGTCCGGGCGCGTAGCTAGGCTTACCTGTTGCGAGGGGGAGGGGGGAGGGGCACTTAAGTATTGCCAACACCGATGCGTTTGTTTTGCAGGTTGCACATCCCGTCCCTCTCTCTCCCCTCCTCTCCCTCCCTGTCCCCGCTCCACTCACTGTGCTCCGCCCGTACTTGATCTAAGGTATTTTCTCTGTATTATTGAGAGCAGAGAAAGTAATGCCTATATATTTTAGGTGTCGCTGGGCGGCGTGTCATCGATTCTTCAGAAGATGAAGATAGCGGTTCGTCTTCGGCTTTCGAGAGTCCCGTGCGCCGGCGACGTCCAGTACGTGCTCCGGCACAAGGTATGTACCGGGTGTCCAGGCTAATACACTGCAGTCGGATGGGTGGCCTACCCTTGACTCTGCAGGGGAGACGATGCAGGCGGCTCCCGGCGGGAGACAGCGGGAGACAACATTTGCGTATCGAAACCGAAACGCTAAAGAGGAAGCAGACATCAGTGTTGACTGTCAACCTCAACCATGGCGGAGGGAGCGCAGCCGCACGTGTTGACAAACGAAAGAAATGGCAGAAATGGTTATGATTTAAGGCGAGGCGCGAGGGAATGGGCGTTAGGCTAGCTGAATTGATGCCGAGCGCTCTCCGGACCGACATCACCCTAATTACGACAAGTTCGTTAAGATATTTCAAAATTTGAGACGGACGGGCCAATTTCAGCCCCCGTTCGGCAGCCGTAGCCAGGCGCCAGGAGCAGACGACGCAAAGCGGCGCTGGCAGAGGAGTTGGATGGTGTGAGGAGGGGAGGCTGTGCGCACTTCCAGCCGCTCGGCTCGCCCGGCTCTCCTGCTGGTCTCGGCTGGCCGTAGCTCGACTCGTCACGCTCGCTGTCTCCCGCCGGGAGCCGCCTGCATCGTTGCGCCTGCAGAGTCAAGGGTAGACCACCCATCCGACTGCAGTGTATTAGCCTGGACACCCGGTATTATGTCTTTTACAACATATCCAAGATTGCGACGTCAAAGACGGGAGGGTTTGCATCGAAACTATTATAGTTTCACAAAGGGAATCGGCGTCGATTCCCTGTGGCGGCGACCTGGTCATTTTTCTGACAGTCATTAACTTATATGACGCCTCTTAGAAGCATTTTTAAAAGTAAGAACTAAAGTCGAAAGCCCACCCGCGTTTACCTAACTAGTGCAGTCACGGCTCCCCGTGCGTGGCCGTGGCCTGCCCAACCCATGCCAGACGCGTCGCTGGCCCGCCTGCCGTCTGGACCGAAACGGCGAGGCGGAGGCAAGAGAGAGGCGCCGACTTGACAGGCAGCATGTGGGTATGGCCCGCCTGGTGTATAGGCAACCCATTCGACAACTTTGCTCGACTCCACCTGTGCTAAGGGCTGTGCTGTGTACGGGCGACGGGCGTGAGATGGCGGGTTGTCTTTTGGCAGAAAACGTCGAGAAATCACCTTTTAGGTCGATTCCGGACGCTCTATTCGCCTGGGCGGGGTCAAATGTCGTTTCCCCCACCAATTTGACCAAAAAAGCAACGGAGTTCACAATTTATGAAAGTGATTTTTCGCTTTTGCCAGTAAACGCGATGAGACTGGGCGATACTTTCTCTTGTGCGACGGTCAGTCATCGTCATCGTAAGACAGCTTTTGCGCCAATAGCGACGTTTTTTGGAATCACTGGTAACAATGCAGGCGTGACGCGGTGTTCACAAGCAATTTGCGCACTCTCTAGTTTTCAACTATACATGATATTGTGTGACCCTATGGTACATATTCTAAATAATGTCCGCATTGCCAACATTTACGTACTCATGGGTCGTGAAAACAGGCTCAACTCAAATTTTCTATATGCAGTATTCCCTTGCAATAAGGACCGATAGTGAACTCCATCGGTAATTACAAAAAGTGATGATACCGACTTTGCGCGCGTGCCACACGACTGTGGTTAAATTGCGAGTTGGTCTTCAGGTGTACCAAAACGTACCTTTGACTTGTGTGTATCAAACGACACCCCACATGGTTGAGTTGGTCACCCTTACATCCGCGGAATCGGCGATTATTTCAAAAAATTTCGAAGATGAGCAATAGGGTGTGCCATACTTCATTTTTTTCGAAATTCGGTGTACGCGTTACCTCAATTGTAGCCATTTTTCATGCTGATTCCGAGGAAAAAAAGGAGATATCGGCATTGAAAGTGCAATAATTGATTTTTGGCACTTTTAATGCCGATATCTTTGAAACCATAAGAGATACGACGTTTTCCTTGAAATTTCAGCCCTTTAGGGCCCTACTTTCGCCGATTTGGGTTGGGGAATTTATTTCAAACAATTTTGACAACATTAATTTTTCGCCTTGTAGAGGGGCATTTCGGGCCCCAACCGAGGCGAGTCGGACCCCCTAAACGGCCTCCTAATTTTTTTACCTTTTTTCCTCGGAATCAGCATGAAAAATGGCTACAATTGAGGTAACGCGTACACCGAATTTCGAAAAAAATGAAGTATGGCACACCCTAATGAGCAAGTGAGTTCACATTTCGCCCCAGGGTTGGAAAACTAATTTTTTTCACCGGTGAACGGTTAACTGTTAACCGATCGGCATTTCGCCGGTGGAAGCCTTGAGGTGGAAACTTTTAACCGGTTAACCGGTTAATCACCGATTTTAGTGAAAAGTCTAGAATATTGCCAAAAACGCTAAATATTCAGATTTGCGATGAGTTTCGATCATTTTGACAAAAAAACGAGGTGAAACAAATAGCATTTATTGTCATACAAATTACAGTTGAGCGAGAGGCGAGGCAAGCGGCAAGCAGCACACGGAAAAAAGGGTTTTGTTGTCGTGACTAAAGGTCAGTTGTGGCAACTGACATGTCAGTTCGGAGCGGACCTCAGAACACATTTTGTTGTCAAAAAGGAAACGTCTTTGGCAGCAGCAAAATTTTTGTTGGCATCAAGACAATTGAAATTGTTGCGGTAGCCTGCAGGTATGGTTGACTGAACAAACTTGACTTGTCACTTGCACGCTTTCCTGTTGAGACCAACAGCCATTTGAGGACTGTTGCAGTAACATTGGCGTTCAGCTGTAACAGCGAGCACGCGTCAGCTATGAAGACTAACATCGGACTTTAAAAAACATGAGATGGACCTTAGGTGGCGGTGGGTAGCAACTTTTCCTAGATTGAAGCGGTGGCTCAGGGTTTCCGAGCTCGCATGATACGCTGCAGGCGTGGGTTCAACACACGGCGGTGGGTGACTACTTTATGCTCTATTTTCTCGTCACGTGACACAGTATGAGAAATTTCTGGCTCACATTTTCATTAAGTCAAAATGTCTGAGTTCGCAACAAACATATTCACTTCCGCAACATCACTCGAGTTCTTTAACGATATCAAAAGTATTGCTCGGACAACTGAACGTCATTGTTATGTCAACTGTGTGTCGGTTAGCTGCAGCAACTGACAGTGTTCTCAGGACCGCTGGCAACTGACATGTCAGTTGCCTCAACTTAACTTTTTTTCCGTGCAGGAGTCGACAGTCGAGTCGCGGCTGGACGCTTGTCAGAGCCAGGGAGGAGCGGCGCAGCGCACGGCGACAGCACAGCGAGCGCAGCCATTCCTTTTTAGATCTCTCGTTGAAGTAGAAGCAAAATTTTGCGTGTAATAAAAAAGCAGTTAACCGAAACGTTTCACCGATTAATCGATTGAGGTTACAGCGATTGCCCGGTGAAAATTAGTCGATCGGTGAACCGATTTAACCGGTTAACCGTCACCGATCTTTCCAACCCTATTTCGCCCCTGCCGACACTCTAGGAGTCCTATTGGCCGAGCCAGCTGGGATGCCACAGCTATAAACTGGGACTCTGAAACACTAGGGCCAGTCATCGCCGCCCGGCCGCAGGGCCACAAATGCATAGACAAGGGCGTACTAACAGCAGCCGGCAAAGGCACACGAACTCTAGCCTCAGCTTAGTGTGCCACCTCTACTTATGCACAGACAAACGCAAGCACGACCCCCCCCCCCCCCCCCCCCCCCTTGCGAAGGAACTGGCTAGGGCTGTGAAGGAGCTGCGAATGGTGTGAACTAGGGGAACGGTAATGCCAGCCCCTGAGAGGGCCTGCAAAAAATGGCTACATCCTCAAAATTTGAAGTTCTTCTATGAACGGTAAGTCGGCGTACACACGTCCGCCCGAACGAACGAACAGTACGCATCAGACTATAAGCCCGGCTCCTGCCATTTCTAAAGAAACATGTCGGGACGGGCTAAAAAGTTGCAAAGTAGAACATGCCTTAATAACAATCGCTAGCAATCGACAACAGCTATTTTGCTCATTAGTGTTTACAACGCACCCGTACAAAAGACCGTAGATCAGCGATGTCGCATTGTCTACGTCTACACCCAGAGAAGCAGATTCTTAGGCCAAACGCATTCAAGAATATTTCCTTGGACGAAGCCCATCCTAAAATTAAACCAAAAAATATTCTTAGATCAAGAATTGTATTCTTGTATGCTTTGAGAATACGCTGTTCTGGACTTGAATCAAGAATTCGTTTCTCTGGGTGTACACTAGGGGCGGTCGTGCGGTCGTTGAGCACCTATTTTTGAAATCCGTTCGGCGCGTAAACTTTCTCCCGGCTATTTTTGATGTAGTTTCCAAAAATATTTTATTTCAAAACTTTCCAAAAGCATCTGGAGCCCTATTCTGCAAAAAGCCTCTCTACAGGTTAAAAAATTTTCTCAAAAAAAAATGTTAAAAAAAGTCTTCGATGTCAATCTGATGAAAGTAGCACCCAAACGGGCTAAAATTTCAAGGAAAACGTAGGATCCATTACGGTTTTGGAGATATCGGCATTGAAAGTGAAAAAATCAAGAAAAACCAATCAAAACTGCGGTATACGCGATTTTTGCACTTTCAATGCCGATATCTCCGAAACCTAAGAGTAAGAGACTAAGTGAAGCTTTTATTTTTGCTTCCATGGAAGGGTGAATATATAGGGACAGGTGTGGTTTGTGGGAGGTTGAATGTATGCGGGAAGGCCTGGAATTTTAATTAGAACCCCGTCCGGTGTGCCGTACAAGTCCAGGTTAAGTGTTGTTTTACCGACCATAGCCGTGAGCGCCAAACTAACGGCTGTCGCGGAAAGCTCGTCACTACACTTTTGCGTCATTTAGTGTGGTGTACAGGAGGGTAGTGAGAGGTTAAGGGTTTAACACATTTTATTTATTTACAGCAGAACGGTGGCAGAGCGCAACAAAAAACGTAGTTACGTTGTATATATATCTATACCTACCATAATTGGCCAAATTCAACTTTCAAAGCGAAAAGCCGCTACACTAAATAGTTACCGCCTAAGGCTAAACGCGAGTCACTGCGAGTACTCCAGTATTTTTTCCCCAGCTATTTTTTGCGTACACTCCGAAAATAATTTCAGCAGATTTTTCCGAGGTCGTCCTGAGGTTCCGACACGTGCATGAACTTTAAGATACAAATTCCCCTACGAGATAAGGTGAAGATTTTTGATGAATGTAGTGAAGAGATGAACACTTGGGAATACAAATTAAGGTTGCACACATTCTAGGGTCAAGATAATAGTGAGCTTTATTTCATTCTCCCTCCATACAGGAAACATTGCTGACACCACAACCGGCGTGTGGAACGTATTCGAGCATTCCCAACCTAACACAGGATTGGCCATGACCGACCACCGCATGTTACTGACGATTCAGGTTCGCCAACGTACTCCCTTAACATGTGTGTGGTGGGCATGTGAGGTTTTAATGTGCAATTGCTTTAATGTTTTTAATTATCACTCATTATCACTTTGTGATGAAATGGTACTCCCTGGAGATGGAGAGTATGGGGAACGTCAATATAATTTTAGCTGCCTTTAGGTTATCCTCTTTTAGTTATTGTACAACATAGTACATAGGAGCGGAACAAAAGGAGGTTAGATTGGCCTGAATGCAACGACATAGTGCGTGACGGAGATGTTGGAATTTTACTTTTTGCAGAGATTTTGTGAAAATGTCTACAACGTTTTCTTGCGAAGGGCAGTACTTTATGGAGAATACTCCCTGTTCCAAGTATTCACTTACGCAATAATAACGCACCTCAATGTGTTTGGTTCTCCGGTTCATCTGTCCAGATTTTCTGAGTTTGCTGGCGCTTTGGTTGTCTGCCCACAGGACTGCAGGGATGTCGGTGGACAGCAATTCAAGGGTAAGGTGTTTCAAGGCTTTGATTTCCTTAGAGCAATCAGCTGCCGCTATGTACTCGGCTTCACAAGTTGCTTGTGCCACTACCTGTTGGAGTCTTGAAGCCCAAGCAACAGGACCTCCACTTAGCAAGACAGTGAACCCTGTGGTACTTTTTCTTTTACCTTCGGGCCCTGAGCCAGCATAGCCCGAGTCACAGTACGCAACCATTTCAAATGTTTCAATTCCCTTTTTAAAGAACAGTCCTTGAGACATTCCCTTTTAGGTATCTTAATGTCCTTTTTACGTCTTGAATATTTTCAGGGGTTGGATTCTCGACAAAGCGGCTTGAATGATTTACTGCAAAAGCTAAGTCTGGCCTGGTTTTACTTGCGAGGTATTGTAGGCTTCCAAGTGCCAGACGGTATGGGAATTTACTTGGGGAAGTTTGAGTCATGTTGATCTTTTTGTTTTAAGGTTCCATTGGTGTTTCAACAGAGTTACAGTCAGCCATGTCATAGCGCTGAAAGATCTTTTTGGCATAGGCTTCTTGAGACAGAAAGATTCCATCGTTGGTGTGAGTGATTTCTATGCCTAGGTAAACTTTAGGATTATTGTTGATTTTTATCTCAAAATCAGTTTTTAGTTTGCTCAGTAACTTGTACATTTGTTTTTCACTTTCTCCCAACAGAATTCCGTCGTCAAAATGAATAGCCAGGAAGAGAGAGTTGTCATGGGTTTTGAAAACACATTTGTCAACTTTTAGCTGGATTAGGCCTTCTTGGTTTAAGAAGGTTGAAAGTGTGGTGAACCATTTTAGTGGTGACTGTTTTAGTCCATACAGTGATTTCTTCAGGAGGCAGATTTGATTGATGTTGTGAGGACTGGTGAAACCATGAGGTATAGGCATGAATATTTCTTCATGAAGTTGTCCATACAAGAAAGCGGTTTTTACATCAAAGGTTTATATTTTTAGGTTTTTATGAGCTGCCAACGCGATGAGCACTCTGAGACCAGTAGAGTCAACAACAGGACTGTACGTGTCTTTGTAATCAAGATTTTGGGGATTTTGTTAGAACCCTCTTGCTACTAGACGAGCTTTGTGAGTACTGTCATCCTTGGTTCGAAAGACCCATCTTCATGACACCACTTCTTTTCCTACTGCTTGTTGCTTGTCTACATATGTCCAGACTTGGTTTTTATTTAATGAATCAATTTCATCTTTGATTGCAGCTTGCCATCCTGGGTTGTCCACACAGTCTTTGTACTGAAGTTTGGACTCTTCTTCTTCAGTGCAGAGGAGAACATAGTCTTTCAGTCTGGCTGGAATTGGAATTCTTGCCCTGTCCCTCAAGCTGTAATGTGGTTCTGCATTGCCGACATCAACTTCTATTCTCCCTCCATCTTGTGGAACTTCTTCAGCATGTGGCTCAACATGGGGTTCAACAAAAGGTTCCATGTCGGCTGGTTCCTCATAGTCCATGTAAGTGTCTTGATGTGGCTCAGCAGGACCTTCTGCTGTTGGAAATTGTCTCCGAACAGGAAATTCGAGGGGGATGTTGGATCTCTGAGTGGGCAGCTCTTGACTCGGTTGGTGTAAATTACATCCCTTGATATGAAGATCTGCCGTTTTGTGGCATCCCAGAGACGAAATCCATTTGGAGCATAACATACAAAAGTGGCTTCTTGGGATCTTCTTTAGAACTTTTTTAGGTATGTGGTAATTTTAGCATAGACTTTAGTTCCAAAGATCATTAGGTGTGATGAATCTTGAAATTCATTGTTCCAGATTTCAGCTGGCAGTTTTGAAACTGAACTGAAGGGACTTCTATTGGTTAAGTAAGGGAGCGTCCTTAAATTACGTGAGGGCGTTTTGGGGTGTTTTTAACCCTCCCCTCCCCCCATATAAGGCTCTGTAAGACTTCGAGACCCCCCCCCCCCTCCTTACGTAAGATTTTGCCAAATTTGCCCAAAATTGAAAAAAACCGTAGATAAATGAATCTGAGTGTTTTTTGTTATTTTTTGCTTACCAGTATAGGAGAAATGTTGAGAGTTAGGTATTTAATGAAGCAGACTGAATTAAAGATACAACTGGTTCAATTATTTGTACTGTCCAGTCCAAAAATAAAAAATAAATAAATAAATGTTATAAAATAACAAGTTATAAAAGAGAAATGAAAATTCTTGGCCTTTAAAATTTATAGAGCCTCAGCCAAAGGGCTTCTCAGCCACTCCTGTTCAGAAGAGATGTGTCCAATGCTTAGCGCGCGGAGACGCGTTTGGACGGATGCATTTGCGCCCATAATAAATCTTACGTAATGTTTGCCGTTGACCCCCCCCCCCCCAGGTAAGGGCAACATAAGATTTGCCAGACCCCCCCCCCCCCAGGTAAGGGCAACATAAGATTTGCCAGACCCCCCCCCCCCCCCCCCAAAACCCCTTACGTAATTTAAGGACGCTCCCTAAGTTGAAGTGAGCAATGCTTCTCCCCACATTTCACTTCGGAGACCTGAGTCAAAGATGAGTGCACGTGTTGAATTTAGCAAGGTACAATTCATGCGCTCTGATATGCCGTTTGGTTGAGGGCACCAGGGGACGGTGTAGTTTAGCACTATGCCTGTTTTTACACCATGATTTCATGAGGTCATTGGCATACTCTCCGCCATTGTCACATCGTATTTTATGTGTTTTTAGTTGATGTTTGTTTTCGCCTTGAAGAATAAATGCTTTTTTTAGTGTTCGAAAACCTCACTGTTTCTCTCCATGAGAAATACTTCACATTAGTGGGACTAATCATCTATGAATAGCACATAGTACCTCATTCCATTGTAGGTCTCAGGCTCAACACATCAGTGTGCACAATTTCTAGAATCGAGACCTCCTAAGCATTTGCGCTGATCTGCCAGCCGCCTGCCACAAAAGCGCTCAACTGTCCGGTATCCTCCACAAAACCGCTCATCTGCAGACCGCGCTATTCAAAACTGCTCACCTGTATACGAAAGTCTGCACAGGTAAGCGGTTTTGAGGCTGGCCAAGTAGCATGGTTTGCTGGACTTGGATTCGGTGTGGCGCCGTTACGCTCCATGTCCGCCATGAGGATGTGGTGGACGCTTGTCCCTGCTGCTGCTCTGAGAATCATTGCTGTTGCTTGGCCTTCTGCTTCGACAATCTTTCTGGTAATGACTTCTCCTCTTGCAAAGTCCGCAGTAGTGCGAGCGGAAAAAGCAATCTTTTTCAAGATGATTTGTCTTCTTGCAGATGGAGCATACCCGTCGGTTTGGGCAGTCCCACTTCCCGTGGCCAAACTTGTTACACTCGTGGGACTTAAACTTTAGGATTATTGTTGATTTTTATCTCAAAATCAGTTTTTAGTTTGCTCAGTAACTTGTACATTTGTTTTTCACTTTCTCCCAACAGAATTCCGTCGTCAAAATGAATAGCCAGGAAGAGAGAGTTGTCATGGGTTTTGAAAACACATTTGTCAACTTTTAGCTGGATTAGGCCTTCTTGGTTTAAGAAGGTTGAAAGTGTGGTGAACCATTTTAGTGGTGACTGTTTTAGTCCATACAGTGATTTCTTCAGGAGGCAGATTTGATTGATGTTGTGAGGACTGGTGAAACCATGAGGTATAGGCATGAATATTTCTTCATGAAGTTGTCCATACAAGAAAGCGGTTTTTACATCAAAGGTTTATATTTTTAGGTTTTTATGAGCTGCCAACGCGATGAGCACTCTGAGACCACTGCAGGCGCTAACGCACTGAACCACGTGGCGGGGATCGCCGCACGCGTCAGTCAGAGTCTGTTCTTGTTTCAGCATAGAATACTACTTCCTCAGAGCCTGCTCTTATCCCTTTTAATTTTGCTTCTTCCAGCTGCAGGCGATTACACGGATTAGTAAGGGTCTTCTGAGCCTGTGGAGAGGAGTCCCATGCTGATGTGAAATGAGCAAACTCCTATGGAATGATGTTTACAATTTTAGCAACGACAGCTACTTCTGGCATCTCATGGTTCAAGGAGGTCAATTGGAAGGCAATGTTTTGAATAGCACTAACCTTGTCCAGCACTGGAGCTTCCTTCTTCCACCGGAATGAATAAAATTCTTCAAGCAAAACGCATATCTGATTTTCAGTACGTTTCTCATACAGCCCTTTTAGTTTTTCAAACATGTCCTTTGAAGTTGCGCATTACAGCAGGTGCTGCTTTACTTGGGGCTTACAAGTTTGCATGATATACACTTATATATATCTTGATGCACCACATGGTGTAGCTAGAGGGATCCTCAAGGCGAGTGAGGTCAGACACATTTTTTGCTGCTTGCTGTCCTTCCATTTTAGACTTTTTTAGTTCGGTCCCTGAGGATAAGGGAAGTCGCTCGAAGGGTTTTTAGTGTTGGGTTAGTTTTTAGTTTCGATAGATGATTTTTAATTTATCAGAGAGAGCTATGAGCCTGGGCCCATAACCTGTTGATGAATGTAGTGAAGAGGTGAACACTTGGGAATACAAATTAAGGTTGTACAATTTCTAGGGTCAAGATAATAGTGAGCTTTATTTCATTCTCCCTCCATCCAGGAAACATTGCTGACACCACAACCGGGGTGTGGAACGTATTCTGGCATTGCCAACGTAACACAGGATTGCCCATGACCGACCACCGCATGTTACTGACGATTCAGGTTCGCCAACAAACATCGAAGAATGACCGCCAATTCAGCTAAACAAATTTTGGGAAGATTATTTTCATCGCACTCGGGCGTGCTGTCGAAAACTTTTTACAGATTTTGAATATCATTTCTGGTTTACGAAATAGTTTTTCCAAATTTTGTGTTTTAAGGAAAATGTGAGAAAATACTGAAAAATCATCACGTGAACTACAGGTGATATTTAAAAAATGTTAAGTGTTTTCGACAGCGGGCCAGAGTGCGATGAAAATATGCTATTCCGGAGCTCCGTCCCAGTCAGAAGTTAGACGTCTATAGACGTTCGGTCTATGAAAATCTACTGAAGTCAATGCTAGTTTCTTATTACAGTTATAACAATGCATGGGAATGTCCATTAACGTTTACCAGCGTCTACGACATAAATGTCTAGAAATTGATTTCCGTAGATCTTCATAGACGTCAATTCTACGCCTACGAACGTCGGCGGTATTCGAGATCTAAGAACGTGTTGCGTCGTAATCTACTCACTGCCATATCACGTAACACATTTTACGAAACACCACTTACCGTTACTGTAGACCTGCTGTTCATACACGTTACGTTTTGTGTTTCTTTGGTTAGGGTTGTCTAAAGGTACGACGCGAAGTTGGCAAACCCGAGAAACATTTTAAAAAAAATCGGAGTTTCCATAAGTTGTGTTCGGTCTATTTACCTGTGGTTACCATCTTTTAACGGGTCCCTAGCTGCAAATTCCGATCCCCATAGGAATTTTGTCGATTTCGACAGGAATGGCGTAATATCTTACAGGAATAGCGTATGACCCTACAAGAATCGCATATGATCTGGCAGGAATTTTATCCCGCCGATCGGAATTGGTCCAGAACCCATCGGCGTCAACGGTCGTTCCGACAGGTCCTACCCTGACACCAACCGGTTCACCCTGCGCACCTGTCGGCGGCTTTGCTTCAACAGGACCCTTTGGGTAACCGACGGGTTCGCTTCGCCCACCTATCGGTAACACGGTCGTCACTGACAGGCGTGGGCCGTGGCCTCAGGACCGATCGGTGGTGTCCAAGGCCTGTTGGTCACGAAGTCTGGTGACATCACGGTGGAATATGTTTTCTACTATGCGCGTCGTTGCCTTCACTGACCACGTACCATGTTTGATGGATCGCCGCCATATAATCACAGGTCTACGTCATTAGTCGCGAAGCTAGTCGAATGTTCAGTTTACTTGTGTTGCGGAAAAACCAGCGAACTGAACTAAAAATCCTTTTTGGAATTTGTGGTGTTACAGCTCACCAGATCTGCTCGGGTTCAGAGACAGACCCGAGCAACTGTAGCGGCTCCGTGGAAGACGAAGACTTCCAGTCGATCCCCTTGGAATGCGAATGGGGAGGACATGGCTGAAAAGCTCGACTCATTTTTTCCATACCACTCGGGTGACATAGTTACTCTTCAAAATGACGCCCGAACACCATACGATTTCTTCAGAGTCATGGTCAGTGACGATGTCAATAGCCTCATCGTCCAGCAGACTAACATCTATGCCGAGCAGCGTCTCATTTGCCTGACTGAGAACGAAGAGGATATGAAGCCACACGCTAGGCTGCTCGCTTGGCGCGAGACAAATGCCGATGAGATTTTCCGTGCGTTGGGCATTCTCATGCTCATGGGTATCAACAAACAGTCAACATACCAGCACAATTGGCGTAGGAGCAGTGACATGAACGCTGTGCAAGTTGTGCAAGAAACAATGCGTAGGGACCGGTTCTTGCTTCCTTTATCCATGATTCACTTTGCCGACAATGAGGCCCACGAAGCCTAGGGGGGGGGGGGGGGGGGTCTTTTGCCTGATACCTGATCATCGACAAATCATTGTTGTTGTGGCGGGAACGGCTGAGTTCCAGGCAGTGCATTAAAGACAAAAGAGACTGGTACGGCATCAAGGAGTTCAAGCTTTGCACCGCAAACTCTTACACTTTGAAAATTTCAGCGTATGTAGGGAAAGGTGAGAAGTAGGAAAGGTACGACATTGTAATGAAACTAATGAATGCTAGATGCTGGCCGCACATTGGTAGTAGACAGTTTCTACACAAGTATTTGTCTGGCCGAGGATCTACTTAGGCGCCAGACGACCATGTGCGGAACCCTGAGTTTACGCAGGGTGGGGGTCCCTAGTGAGTGTAAAGAGGCAGTGCTGGAGCGAGGTGGTACTGTCGGCAGGGAGTGCCAGCATGGCACGAAAGTTATGGTGTGGAGGGACAAGCGTGTTGTAGGCATGCTGTCCACTGTCCCACAGCACACACACCGACCAGAGGACACGGGCTGCCGTGGCTTCGACGGCTCACCAGTTATTAAACTGCCACCTGTATACCTCTACAACGAGACGAAGAAAGGTGCGGATTTAGCTGATCAGATGAGGAGCTACCAGGTTGTAGAGAGAAAAGGCCTCCAATGGCCATCGACAGCCTCGTAAACCAGTCTGTGGTTAACGCCCACATTCTTTAAAGAAATTGGTGAACCCACTATGCCTTTTTTGAAATTTCGGGAGCAAGTTGCTCGAGAAATGTGTGAGTGCAGCTCTACTGTGCGGAGGAAACGCTTGCACGATTTGGCGCAGCGGCCTCCACCCCTGAGGAAAAACGGGCGCCGTTGCACGGTCTGCTACGCCGCCATGAGGAAACGAAAAGTTCCCACTAAAGACTGCAACAGACTGACAGTGAAAGTATTTACGTACTACAGCACGTGTCATGGCGAGCCAGCGATGTGCATGGAGTGTTTCAATGCTAAGCACAAAATTTAATATAGCAATAAAATGTACTTTATTGTCTTTTTGAATTTTTGTCGGCACAATGCCAGTGTGTGTGTCTGTGATCTGATGTGTGATCTAAATGTGTGCAAGTGATGCAATGTGGAAAATTTTCCACCATGGTATGGCATTAATTGTTAAGTTAATCAATTTATGAGAGCAAGGCAAAGAGTTTTCCCAAAGACGCGATTGGACCAGACCGAAACAATCTCAGATTTCTGTCAGTTTCCACGTCTAGTGTTCCATAATGTGATCTATGTCTAAAATAATTAAGGCAAAAAAGCGTTTTCCTTTTACTGTTGATTTAAAGCAGGCTCTACTGTCTTGACTGACAGTTCTCCAATTCATGGAGCACTCTCGATTCTTTTTCTAGAGGCCTTTATAGGAGGGCCAGTTTCTTTTATTGTAGGTGTCTGTGATCTGATGTGTGATCTTAATGTGTGACCCAGGGCGTGGAGTAATTTGCCCGTTGATGGCTAACATTAGAACTCGCTAATTTTATGTGATTGTTCTATTTACCTGTATATTTTTTTCAAGAATTGGAGTGAATTTTCACTGTCTGTGTCAGATTTCTTCAACTTTAAACGATTTAGAAATGTACCTCTTTCGTCTCCCGCTTTTTGGTGTACGTCTTAGTTCTTGGAGACCGTCAAGGTGCACACTTCTGCCACGGGAATGCCTTCGGAATGTACGGAAAACATGGGCCAGAAAAATCCGTATAAGTACTCACGGTTCGATAATTGGTGCTCGACGACCGCCCCTACTAAGCATGCCGGCCGAGCAGGAATTGGCATGTTGACACGGCTTAATACGCCGGCTGCGCATTCCGGCTGAGCATACAAGCTGAACAGAACATGCCGTGCATCCTGGGTGAGCACCCCAACTGAGCGACACGGCTGAACACCGTAGCTGACTACTCCTGCTCAGTTGAGCTGCTCCGGCTCAGGTCATGTGCTCAGCAGCGGGATGCTCACAGTCACTGTCTGACACACTGGCTAAGGTGTTCCACAAAATGAAAATTGGTACTGACTAGACCGCATTTAGGCGTGCCTTAGTGTAGAATGAATGGGTGCTGTGCAGAATTTGAGCATGATCGGATGACGTCAAGCCGGTGCTGAAGTCACTCGCAGTTTCTGCGCCATGTATAATGTGAGGACCAGACGCCTCTTAACAGTTCATCTTCGTGACCGCACCCGGTGCAGATCAATAATACCTGGTGTATGAGTTCTGCCGCCAGAGGCATGTTGCATGACTATCCTTCCGAAAGACTCTTAATCCAATGAATGGAGTCACTAAATCTTTCAAAGTGTGTTTAGTTTTGGAAATGAAACATAACTTGTAGGACAACTGTTTTAATATGCACCTTTACAAAAAATAACTACTTTGTACACTGCTAAAATCTTAATGTCTATGTAAGTATAAATGATAATGAAGTAGACGTACATAATTTCAAAACAAAACTGAACCCATTTCTGCCTGGCTTTCGTCGCTTTCACTGCTGGTGTCCACGTACTGAAACAGAAAGTAAAAATTAGAAGGGCTCTGAAGTTGATTAACTTGAGAAAAGTATTAAGTCTCTAACCGTAATTTTTTTGGTGGTCATGGCCCTGTTTCCTGTTATGCTGTTAACAGCTGCACTGAATTGCGACTGCGTCATGTGTTCGAAGCGGTCCTTTACAAATGCTGAAAAAAAAAAGTAATTAGTCCCCAACACTAAAACTTAAATCTACGTTCTTTATAATCTGAATCATTATACTCACTTTGAACATCAGTCATTTTCTGGTACTTCTTAATATTAAATCCTGGTGACTGGCGTACCTCACCATTCATTGTACGTTTCTGGCCACTGTATGTTGACCGTTTTAAGCGGTTTGGGGTAAAAGCAGCCCTTGCTACACTGTTAGAAATATTTGTCTGCTGTACAGTAACATGGTTACGTAGCAACTTCTGTAACTTAAGTTACAGACCACTGTACTCAATATGTTACGCCAGTACGGCTGTAACATTTTAAAACCAGCTGCGACCGGTTACTCCCTGGCCGGGAATCGAACCCTGCCCTCCGCTGCGCTCGGCTCCCCCATCAAGCGCTGCGCTATCAGGGTTCAAACCAGTTGCCCAGTTTCAATTTCCCTGACTTTTCCCTGATTTCCAGACCAAAAAATCGAGATTTTCCCTGACTTTTTCCACGCTTTACCCTACAACGTTGCCGCACACAAGGGAACATCTTAAGGTGATACTACACCCCGATTCCGACGACTTAATTTCTTAACGTTGGTGCCATATATAGATTGAAAATTTCCGGTAATTTGAAATCGTGGAAATATATCCGAAATATTCCCGAAGTTTTCGGAAATTTTGGAAACTTTTGGAAATTAAGCGTTTTAAGCCATAAAACCACCTATTCTTATATATTATGCAAGAATCACTCGAGATTATACTACATGATCATGAGCGTCGAATCATCATGACAAAGTGGTAAATAGAACCGTTGTCTATAATGCTAGATAATTTTTATTTAACAAGAGATTCCAGATCAGTTCTAGAAAATAGTCTTGGCATAAGAGCAATCGCGTATTTTTTTTAGGTCTAAAGGTTCTAAAGGTACGTTTTCGACCTATTCGGATTTTACCTTAGTCGTGTGACACGCGCGTCAAGTCGGTACAACTATCACTCCATTTGGAAAGTGCGAGTTGAGCCTATTTTCACGACCCATGGGTCCGTAAATTGTGGCAACAAACATTATTTAAAATATGTACCATAGGGTCACACAATACCATTTATAGTTGGAAACTGGAGAGTACGAAAATTGCTTGTGAACACCATGTCGCACCTGCACTGTTAGCAGTGATTCCAAAAAGAAGTCGCTGCTGGCGCAAAAGTTATCTTACGATGCCCGACTGTCACCTAATCTCATCGCGTTTACGGGCAACAGCGAAAAACCATTTTCAAAAATTGTGAACTCCGTTGCTTTTCTCGTCATATTAGTGGGGAAATGACATTTGAGTCTGCCCAGGCGAATAGAGCGTACGGAATCCACCAAAAATGTGTTTCATGGCAAAATACAACTTATATTTTAACAAACAAATTGGTCCAAAGTGACCTGTATTCTGGGAATCACCCCAAAGTTCAAATCGTGCGCTGAAGCGATCGGCGCAGCGTGCGGCCAGTGAAAGCACCAGAAGTGGATCTTAGAAGCGTTTTTATCAAAATTTACAATGTTTCCAATTATTTCCGACCCCTTGGAAATATTTCGGAAAGTTTCCGGAAATATCTCCAAATTTCCGGAAATATTCCCGGGACATCAATCTCTATTGCCATAATAGTACATAGAAAGCTTGCTGGCTATTTTTTGAAATTTTGAAAACGTATTTTTATTTGACAATTTACCTTTAAAAGAGGTAATGTTGTCCATATTTTCGAGGGCAGTTTCTAGGCTGACTCCTACGGACCAAATGCCCCTTTTTAGTGTAGTCAGTTAAATTTAAAGTTGTAAAAATCGTAAAAAAGAAAGCTAGGTCGAAATCGGAGATTACCAACCAAGCTGTTCACTTGTCAATCTCGCAGGAACAAATGCGCACACTAAATCCTTGTGTACAGCTTTAGGCATAGCTGCAAGTTTCTGCACTTGGGTACGAATTTGTAATAGCTAGATACGAAATGAGTATGAAATCGTACGCACTTTTATGGATGTGAAAAATCGTGTGTGTAGCTGTGCATGAAATGTGTACACGAACGAGGCACCCTTTGGCTGCGTTGCCGACTGGCCCAACTCGGGGCAGCCGGAAGAGAACTGGTAGGGTGCGCGTCTCCGGACGAGTGTGTTATTTTACATGGACGTTCGTTGTATGTTCTCGTGGCATCATAGAAGCGAGCGAAGCGAGCTTCAAGCCATCGCTGGCGTAAATTAACTGTTCTTAAACTCAGCGAGCGTTACTTTGTTAGGTTTTCCCTGACCATTTTCGAATTTCCCTGACTTTCCCAGCTATGTTACAGGACTTCGTAGCAATGTTACACACCGCGCTATACGAAATGTTACAGTAAAAATGTTACAGGGTACCGAAGACAAGTTACAGTACCAAGTAAAAATGTTACGATGGAACACCTGTAACCGGTTGTTGCAGGATTTCGTAGCAAAATTGTTACAGTATGCAATAACTTTTTTAACAGTGTAGTACCGTTGTCATACGCGAAGCAGCTGGGGCAGCAATACTCTCTTGATAGGCAGTTTTTGAGATTTTGAGCTTCAGCCCTACAGAAACCTGCAATACAACAGTTCCGATAGATTTAGTGATAGTGACATAAAAGAAATGAATAAAAGCACTAAAAGTTCAAAGCCTTATTTACCATTGTTTCACCTGCCCTCTCTGACAATGTGCTTGCAGATGAGGACAGCGTTAATGAGGGAGCCAGAGCCTGAAGCCTCTTCTGCACCTCCCTTGAAATTAGTTGCTGGAGATCTGCAATACAAAATTACATCGGAAGTTTGAATGAAGCCAACAATATGTTATGGGTGAACAAAGTAGGTGTAACGAACCTTCTGATTCTAATCCGCTGGTTTGACGTTCTGAGTTGGGACTAGAATCCAACCTTTTCTAGTTCTGCATCTCTTGGTAGAGGTAACGTGTGTCTTCTAAGAAGGTAAGATAAGAAATTCAGTTATGCTGTTTAGTAACTCACGTTTACCCTACTCATGACAAACCTGACAAATCAGAATTAAGATCTCATGACACTACAGACAGTAAATAATTTTACTCACCGCTGACATCTAGGACAAGGCAATCGAACACAGGCCAACCCTTAAGCAGAATTTTTCCTGCACAGGTTGTCGTCAAAGGCCGTTAGCCTCAGCAATGGACAGCAACAAAAGCAGAAATGCAATATGGTTTTCTTTTTCATGCCTGAAGTTAAGCTGAGCTAAAATCTTACATTCAGGCTGAAGTTGAGAAACTTTCATCTTTTATGAAGCCTTTGCCATTCCAACCATTTGCTGCCATTGTTGGGCCTTCTGTGTCTTCTCCTGCAGATGCTGTAGATAAAACTTCTAAAGTGTTTCAAGTTTTAAATGTGAACTATCCTCCTGAAAGCAGGTTGTTGTGGAGGACTCTGCAACAAAATTATGTATAAAATTCATACCAGTGAGGATGATATTGATGTAGTACCTGCATTAGTGCCAATTCTTAATTACTTTAGCAAGTAAGTTATACTTCCAATATGTTTACCTCTCCGAGGTGTAAAATGTGTTTGGAGACCCTGAACCCATTACACAGTCATGTAAGTGAAAAGCATCCAAGACTGTTGAATTCATTCGTAAAGTGTGGTCAGCAAGGTTGCTGTCGAGCTTTTAATAATTTTAAAAGCCTACGCCGACATTTAAGGTCGTGTACTTTTCCTCCATGTTCTAATTTATTCATCTAAATCCCTGAGATGATGATGATAACTGACCTATGTAAATGTTTGGGTAGAACGATGCGAGATACGAACTTTTTCCCGAGAATGGAACCCCTCTCAAATAACTCCAAAGCCTCATGAATATAGATTGAAGTTATGGGAGGACAAAAACCTTACATTGGAGGAGTATTTAACTAAGTTCCCAGTTCTCAGGCAATCATTTGGGTTGAAGTTGGTGACTTTAGTAGGGTTTCATGAACTGCAGTTTTTCCTTCAATGCTCGAAGTATTAATATTTGCTTTTCTTTTCAGTTCATGTGTGATTACAATAGAAAGTTCCCAAACAATGTTAATTGTTAGATGATGAAGATAACTGACCTATGTAAATGTTTGGGTGGAACGATGCGAGAGACGAACTTTTTCCAAAGAATGGAACCCCTCTCAAATAACTCCAAAGCCTCAGGCAAAATGCCAAAACCGACATCAGGTGCTGCTGCAGGTGCGGGTGAGTAAAACAGGGCCTTGTTGACAGGAACTGGAACAGGAGGCTAAACTCCTAGACGGTGCGAGATACGAACTTTTTCCCGAGAATGGATCCACTCTCAAATGACTTCAAAGTCCCAGGAAAAGGGCCAAAAACGACATCAGGTGCTGCTGCAGGTGCGGGTGAACGAAACATGGCCTTCTTGGACAGGAACTGGAACAGGAGGCCAAACTCCTAGACGGTGTGAGATACGCCCTTTTTCCCGAGAATGGACCCCCCTCTCTGTTGACTTCAGAGCTCCAGGAAAAGGGCCAAAAACGACCTTAGGTGCTGCTGCAGGTGCGGGTGAACGAAACATGGCCTTCTTGGACAGGAACTGGAACAGGAGGCCAAACTCCTAGACGGTGTGAGATACGCCCTTTTTCCCGAGAATGGACCCACTCTCAAATGACTCCAAAACCTCAGGAACACTGTCAAATACGACCTCAGGTGCTGCTGCAGGTGAGCAAAACAGGGCCTTCCTAGACAGGGACTGGAACAGGAGGCCAAACTCCTAGAGGGTGCGCTATTTGGAACTTGAACATTGGAACCAACCCCACCTTAAATGACCCCCACGGAACAAAGTAAGAATGCTTACAACGACCCCAGGAGCTGCTGCAGGTGCTGGTAGGCAAAACAGGACCTTCTTGGAAAGGAACTGGAATGGAAGGGCCAACTGCTTGAGGGTGCAGTATTTCGAACTCAAACATGATACGTGGTTACGGATGCGAACATTTTCATGAGACTATGTACTCAGGATTCCAGAACCTTGCTTAATACGGACCCAGGATTCCAGAACCCAGCTGAAAATTCCATTTGAAATTATCTTACCGACCTGTTTTCCAGAAGGAAATTTGTGTGAAATCTAATTCCCATTTCTAATTCCTATGGTGGACTCTAATTTTCATTGCGGAATATAATTTCCATTGCGGAAAATTGTTAGTACGGAAATTCAGGGGTCTGGAATTCTAGTATTCCATTTGTAAAACCCGAAACTCTGGGTTTTTGTAGAAAGCATTAAATCCAGATGGAAACTGCTGAAATTCCATATGGAATTTGATGCTGGGAATATGTGCATAAAAGAACTCCACGTGCTGCTGCAGATATCGGTAGGCGAAACATCGGTTTCTTACTGTGAGTCGAAAGCAATTTATAAGTGTCCGTATACTGTCGAACTTGGAACTAAATTGAGATTAAAACGGGTTCGAGTTGCAGCGCGGAGCAGATTCATACTTAACATGTTCAAATGCCACCGACAAAACCTGGTTCATTGCACCTCCGGAACGAATCCGTGCAATGTCGACGAATGCGCCGAAATATATTTAAGAAATAAAGAAGTGACTAAGAATCGAATTATATCCGGCTGATATAACGGGCGTTAAGAAAGTGCGCTTTCTGCATCAAATAATACTTCAGTACTTTCACATTATGTATTGTGTATTAAAAGTCTTCTCAGAGTAAAATTCAAACTAGCCTGCCTCTCAACTGAGAAAACAAAGCCTATTTTATCAAGTTTCGCTTGCTTCTGATACATAGCAACGCTTTACACGCCCCAAAAAGCAGGGCGGAGCCCTGCACGGGGGTCTGGGGGCGGGGCCCCCAGCGATCAAAGCGAGTAAAATTAATGACGTAGTAGTGTTTAATATTGACCCTCCTGGGAGTAACTTTGTGGGGCAGGAAGAGGATTTCCTCATATTTGGAGATGAATTTAAAGATGCCGCTGCCACACTCAGTGATATTTATGAAAGTGTTTCAATTGAAAGTGAATCTCACTTGGACAGTTCTGCATCTACTTCTAGTCATAGTAATAATGAGTCTCAAGTGTGTGGCAATAAATCTGACAGTGCCAGTTGTGATACTAATTTAAGTAAAATTTATACTGGTTGTAAAGCTGCTGATACTAAGCATATCATTGATACTTTATCCATGCTGAGCAATGCTTTGAAGTTCATTGGCAGTATGTATGCTAACCCTGACCTTGCTCGTTCTGTTGGGCAAAATGTAATTGATAGTACACACAGTTTGATTTCACAAAATGTGTCCGTAGGTTTTAAGTTAATTTATGATTTATTTAAAGGGTCTTCTATAACGAAAGATGTTTATGATAAGCTTAAAACACTGCTGTCTTCTCTATCCCAGCCATTTGTGGGACTGGAAACTGTACATTTGCGCTTTGTGAGTTTGATGAAAACAGGGGCGTTTTGCTATCCAGAAACTTTGGTGTGCGGGAGGCGAGGGACTGTCAGTGTAACAGGTCAGTTTTTTCGCTTGAAAGAAACTTTAAGAGGATTTTTTGAACTGCCAGATATCTTATCAGCAGTTAACACTTACATCAAATCCTTAGAGCTGGAAACAAAACAAGGAGTCATAAGTAATTTTGTTCAGGGTGAATTTTGGCAAGAAAGATCTAGAGAGTTTGTTGGTAAGTTTGTATTACCCCTTTTTCTGCTTTTTGATGAAATTGAAGCTGGTAATGCTTTAGGTTCCCACAGTATTATTCACAAACTTGCAATGTATGCTAAATGTCCTTGTTTACCATTAGAGTTTCAGTCTTTACTAGAGAATCATTTCTTGGTACTTTTATTTCATGCTGCAGATCGTAAACCTGACAATCGGTACATGCAGTCTTCAAACTGCCGTTATTTTTAACAAGGTTATTGATGAAATTAATGATCTACGCACAAATGGTTAACTGTTCGTACCTGTGGTGGTCCATTTCACCTGTATTTTGATCTAGGGCGGCTGCTTGGAGACAATTTAGGTTTGCACAGCATCCTTGGCTTTGCTGAAACATTTTCAGCAAAGTTTCCTTGCTTTGTTTGTAAAGCAACCAAAGAAGAGTGTCGCTGTAGTGTAAAAGAAAATTTGGATTTGATTCGTAGCCCTGCAGACTATGCCTCTGATGTTAACATGCAAGATGTTTCATAGACTGGCATTAAGGAGGAGTGCATCTGGCACAAAATTGATAATTTTCATGTTACCCCGAGGTAAAAACGAAGAGGATTCCTCGAGTATTCCGAGGATTCCGGCAACCACTCAGTATTTTGAGTGAGACGCCAGGAATACTGAGGATTCCGAAAAGCCTGTATTCCATTTGGATTCCCGAGTGTTCCTATAGTATTCCTGAGTGTTCCTGAAGAGCATTCCGCTGTATTCCATTTGGATTCCCGAGTGTTCCTGAGGAGCATTAATCTGTGTTCCTATAGTATTCCTGAGTGTTCCTGAAGAAGCTCAGGTTGATGTACGGCACGGCAACACTGCGGTGCTGCGTCACACCCCAACCGGAGCGGAGCAAGGAAATAACTGCGACATCCACGTGCAAAGAATTGGAGGTTATGGTCCCCAGTAGCCACATCATCACACCCACGTGAGAGACACTTTCAATAATTGTAGAATGATCACTAGAGCACTGGTCGGTACGCTGACACTCAAATGTAAAATCCTTGCGATTTCTCGAATTTTAAAATAATAAAACAGCGCGGATCCGACACCGAGTGTGAACATCTAGTGAACATAGAGTAAACATCTCTTTCCAACATTCGCACACAACTTTTGCCACTACGCATGGACTCTTCAGTATGAAACTAATAATCGCGAATGAACAGCAGGAGCACAGATGCGCTAGGAAATAAATAGTAAGAAGTTTAATATTTCGTGCGCACGACCGAACGATTCTTTTGCGAAGACTAAAACAACTGACTGCCGACTATCAAGATGGCGACGGCGGCATGGAGGGAGAAGAGGAAGGGCGAGAGGATTCCCGAGGATTCCTACTGTATTCCGCAGTATTCCGGAATACAAGTAACCATTATTGGAATCGTCTGGAATCGTCGGCAGCGGAAGGAAGAGATGCTAGAGTGTTTCAGAGCATTCCGATTGTATTCCTTGTATTTTGGAATACTGGGGAATCCTGTCGGAATCCTTCCACATGCCGAATTGTATTCCGGTGGAAGGCGAAGGAATACTGAAGAAATCCTTTATGTGAATCCAAAAAACCCCTCCTGGAA